>JARFJB010002353.1:1347500-1585000 GCA_036346205.1 Vesta saturnalis | reverse complement strand
CGTCACACTCCTTCATTATACACTCACACTTCATCTTATCCCTTCTCGTTTTACCTCATGCTCTTCTCAGGAATTTCAATCCCACGACATTTATTTTTCTTTCTAAACTGAGTAAATTCATTCACGTAGGTTAAGTGTGTAATGACTTCTGCTACATACGGTATTAACGTTAGTAGAAAACTGATTTGTTAATAAACTATTACAATATTACCGTTCAAAATAATGATGGAAACGATGACATTTTACGAAAACCAACTTACAGTTCAGCAATACTAATTTGATCTAATTAATTAATTCACAGAAGAGGAAGAAGAGCGATGAGGTAGATGAGAAGGACAAGTCACCAACCATAATGATGATAGCGACGAACCACGGTTCAAGAAGAAGAAGAAGACCGATAAAGAATGTGATTACATAAATCATGTATTGTTGTTTATAATAATAATATATTTTCAAACGCTAAGTTTTCCTTCAATGTTTGTTAATAAACTTGTTTTTCCTAAAGATGCTTGAACCTGCACTAACAATGCTGCAGTTAATGTGAAAGTGCGGTTAGATGGGTAACTACAATAAGTGTGAAATTGAGTTTCTTTGCACCCTGTGAGTTCAATCATACTGCTATTGTTGAATTGAGAGCTGATTTTGTATGATTAAGTTAAATCAGTTTGGTATGTTTGATTTGTGTTTGGTTGGTTTTAGCAAAGTGTAAGTTAGTCCAATCAGTATTTTTGAGCCTGTAAAATTTTACAGCCTGTAAGATATGATTTGTTTAATTGAGATTGATTTGGTTCATGGATTGATTGAGATTGATTGATCTGATTGTTTGATTTGATCGAACTTGATTTGTTTAGAATTGACCTGCTTAATTGATTTGTATGTTTGAGAAAGAGGCGACAGAGACGAGAGGTAGACGAACACGATCAACTTCTACTACATAAAACATTCATTAGTCTTTACACCACTAGATAGTACCACAAATAACCCTAATTGGTGCTAAAAGTATACCGCTAGGCGGCGCCGCCTCCATTACAGAAAACATTTGCTAGTTTAAAAATATACCACTAGATGGTGCCACCTTTATTACAGAAAATATTCATTAGTCCATACACAACTAGATGACGACACAAATTCAAATTTTCACACAACAAGGGGCCACGACAGGAGGGCACAGGCCCTAACACAGGTTCCTATGTTTGTCTTATAAGTTAGCAATAGGCACCTTATTTTAATACAAGTTCAAATTTCTCACAGTAAGTAATCAGAATGTAAACACTTAAATACAAATCCAAATTCAATTTCCCGTGATGGCGCCAGGGGTTAAGACCCGAAGGCAAGTTACGAAGCGCTATGTCTGTCTTATAAGTTAGCATTAGGCCTCCTTATTTTTATAATACAAGTTCAAATTTCCCCTCATAGATTGCGCCTCAAACAAATTCAAATTTTTTGTCTAGGGGCGAAGGCCTGACAGTAAGTTGCTAAGCCCTAGATCTGTCTTACAAGTTTGCATTACACCCCCATATTATAATACACATTCATATTTCCAGCCATAACATGCAGAGACTTAAATACAAATATAAATTCAAATTTTTTGCCAATGGGGCCTCCGCAAGGGGCAATGCGCCGAGAGCAAGTTGCGCAATCCTACACCTGTCTTACAAATTAGCATTATGCCCCTTATTATAGGAGTACCACGACAATACACGAAGGCCCACGAACAGCTGCGATCACGACAAGGGGCGAAGACCCGAGAACAAGTTGCGATGCCCTACACCTGTCTTACAATCACGATCATCTTCGGGGAGGGTTGGTGTGGGGATCGCCGAAACAGTCTTCGCCGAAATCCTCGCGTCGCGAAATTTTACCTATATGCGACATGCAAATAACGGTTTCTCGAAACGTTATGTACTTGCAGCGACCAGCAAACAGATTGAGATAATTGGTCACGTGCACTAGGATTTAGTTAATCAGGAAAAGTTTCTCATAAGTGGTGTTGAGTTAATGGCTAAATTTGTACGATCAAGAGACACCTTTATTACAATGGCAGCGGACGGTACAAATTACAAGACGCGAATTATGGGCGCTAGTTTATAGGCGAGGCGTATGCGAATTAATTCCACCAATCTAATTGCGCTCGCTAGAGCCTTAGAAACAATTGCAGCATAATACTGTGTTACAAGGACCGAAGTAAAAGTGCTACAATACCTGTGGGCGTACAGCGAAAATCATTGGATAATGTCTTCCTGGGCCAGTTACCTAAATGATGCATCGTAGGTTTTACCTCGAATAAAGCCTTGAGAGAGATAATGTGTAAAGGTTGTTGACTTTCGTGCTAACTGTAACCTCGTAACCTATATGAGAGCATCGCATCGCTAAATTTTGCCTATATGATTAGATTTGACGTTTGCTAAAGTATTACTGGACGATTTTCGCAATAAAGTCCTTGCCCTTATCCGTCTGTATAATTTGAGGCATCTTTTCGCATCTTTGAAAAATAACCGAAAATAAGTCAATTATAGAACATGTAGTTTTTCTGCTTCAGAGCTCGTGTCTACGCCATCTTCCAAGATAAATCGATAACCGTCATTATATCTACTTAGATTTTTATATCACTACCCACTATGTACCTGTTTCGAGTAAATTTCTCACTAAGGTTTAGGTATAGTGTACGGTACTTGTTTCTGTAACCGCGCTTGAACATCTCCCTAGGGGCCTGTTTATAAATCTAAGTTCCTTTTGATAGGGGATAGGCTTATGTGATGGTATGACAACCCCATTATCGTTAAAACCCGAAAATTTTAAAATAGTACTCTAATAAGCGGTCAGCAGGCATGCTTAACCTGATTATAAAATTTAAAGCCGTTTCTTTTACAGAGGTATTTCTGATGAGAACTTTTATATATGTAAAATAATATAGAGGTGCAATCTAGCCCAACACAGGCAATTCGCTGCATACATCACAATACTAAATAACCTGTATATGCATATATATATATTTGGTTTTGGCTATTGACTATAAACGTTTTATTCTAAGTTAGCTAGTAATTTAATTTAATTATAACAGCTTCTCAATTGCATTGCATCTTCTACCTGTTCAATCTGCAATTGAACATGAACTTCAGGCGCGGCAGAATGTTCAATCTGCAAATGAACATGAACTTGGGCGCCAGGATGTTTAATCTTGCAGATTAAACAGGGTATTTTAATAATGTTAATAATTTTAGTAATTTTATATTTAGTAATAAGTTGAGAAATATAAGTAGAATTAACAATTAAGAAATACGTAAAACAAATCGTAAGCAAAACTGAATATAGAGCAGGTTAATTGTTGCGACAAATTGTGCTGATACAAAAGTGTGTAAGGTTGAAATTACACATATACTATGTGAATTTTAACTAGTAAGCACAAAAGGCACTTAAATGAATAAAACATGACCTACTAACTAGGTCAAACAATAAAACACGTCATGTAAAAAGTTGTATATAAAGTGTAAATAGTATCAAATAAATCAGTCTTTGAATGAATCTCATCTTTTATTCAATTACTCAAAAGGGTTGTGAGGTCTAGTCTACAATTGGTACGAGTGACGGCGTACCCCTCACATTAAACCCCAACTACTCAATCTCTCTAATCAGAGAATTGAACCTGGTCCTTCGAGCCACCAACATCGGCAACCAGTAAAATTAGTCATGGTCCTTCGAGCCACCAACATCGGCAACCAGTAAAATTAATTACTATTGAAGACATCGTCCACCACCAACAGCAGCAGCTATTGAACATCAGCCTATTGAAGACATCAACACCACCACCGCCAGAAGAAGTTGCAACAGCAAGTCTACCTCTGTCAACTATAAGGATTTACGCCCCTTATAGGAAAGAAGAAACATATCGACAGTGGGTAAGAAAATCAAGCTTTATAAATAAGAAACAACACAAGACTCAAAGCGAAAAATGGAGAAGATAAACAAATTGGCCAACACCCAAAATGAAATTGGCAAGGCTATGGAGAAGATGTTTACAAATATGAAGAAAGATGCGGCGGCACGGAAGAACAAGGTGTGCAGCGAACAGCACGCATAATGAAATATCCAAACTGCAGATAGATGATCATGACTACCACACGTCAGAATACTTTGAAAAATTGGGTAAACTATATAATCACATTAAGAACTATCTGGCAGAACTGGAAAAGAAGCTAACAACCACCTCGCAAGAAGACGATGGGGTAGATAAAGAACAAGAACAGCGATTGAAAAGACAAGAGATCAAGATACAACAACTAGGTGCTCTATTACAACAAGTAGAAGAAAGATTAAAGAAAAAGAAAACACGGTCCAACTTAAGTTATGGCAAGACAAGATTCAGCGCCAATGGACTGCAATTGAAGACCTGCACGAACACATCAAGGTGCATGAAACAAAACATCAGGACAACTATTTTTCAAACAGCGAGTTCGAGAAAACCGAACAATGGTGTGACCAAATAAGCATCGAACTCGGAAACAAAATACAAATGGTTGGAGATAAGACATGCAGCATCAAGATGCCAGAAATAAAGCTACCTATGTTCAGCGGTGGCTATGAAAATTGGATGACATTCCAAGACCTGTTTGAAAAATAATACACTCCAACAAAACGGTGACAACAATAGAAAAATGCAGTACCTTAAAAGCAACGTCACAGGAGAAGCATCAAAACTAATCCAACACCTTCAAATAGCAGAATGCAATTACAAAACAGCATGGGAAATTTTCGAGAGCAGATACAACAACAAACGGTTAATAGACAAAATTCTAGACTTTCCCACTATCCAAGAGCAAGATGCAGGTGCAATAAGGCGTCTGCATGACACCACTTATGAGTGTCTGGAAGCAATAAAGAACCTAGGAGTAGAAACAACCTCCTGGGGTCCTCTTATTGTCCACATAATAGCAAGAAAATGGGACGCAGAGACAAACAAACTATTCGAACAATCGCTGAAAGCACCAAATGAAATACCACTAATGGAGGAAGTAATGGAATTCCTCAAACTAAGATTCCAGTCAATGGAAGCGATGTCCCAGGCAAGAAAATCACACCATACTACCACACGAGGACAGCCCCAATGGAACCCCCAGTGGCAGAATAAACGGCAAGCATGCGTCTACTGCAACCAATACCACAAGTTGGGTGACTGCATCGAATTCAAAGGGTTGTCAACACAAGCCAGGATCACATTCGTGAGAGAAAACGTCTATGTTTCAATTGCATGGACCACAGTTCCAACATCAGATGCCACGCAATACGGCGGTGCACAACGTGTCAGTACCCGCATCACATTACTGCACCAGGAATACAAAAAACCTGCAACACACCAGCAAACAAAATCGGCAGCGCACGCATCAACCAAAGAAGTTAAGGAAGCATGCAGGCCTGAAAATAGAAAAAAAGAAGTTTTATTAGCTACAGCAATTATCAGAATAAAGGACATCTTCGGTGAATTTCACATGTTACGAGTATTAATCGATCCAGGGTCACAGGCATCATTTATTACGGAAGATTCTGCACAGCTACTAAGACTACCAAGGCAAAAAGTACATGCCGAGATCAGCGGTTTAGGAGGTTCTACACCAACCAAGGCAACCTCAAAAATAAACATCCAACTAAAACCTTTACATCCAAGTACCTTCTCACTAACCACAGAAGTTATAGTGCTAAACAAGATCACGGAGAATCTTCCCATGAAGCAATTCAAGTTCGACAACAGCCAGTGGACAAACCAAATATTGGCAGATCCCACACTCGATAAACCGGGGCCAATAGATGTGCTTCTGGGAGCTGAAGATTACGCAAAGTTAATACTAGACGGGGTAAAAAGAACAGGCGACGTATTAGGTCAGAACTCAGAATTAGGATGGATTTTGTCAGGGCAGATCTACAATCCTAAAAAGAAAAGTGACGATAGTTAGTATGGTGTCACGGGAAGAAGAAATGCACTTAGAAAAATTTTGGGAACTCGAGGAAATTCCAAGGGCAGTGAAAATGTCCCAACAAGATGAAGAGTGTGAAGAACATTACCAACGAACCACGGTGAGGAACCCGGATGGAACTTACACAGTAAAAATACCATTCAAAAAAGATCCAGACACGTTGGAAAACTCAAGACCATTGGCAGTCGCAAGATTACTACAGCTAGAGAAGAAATTTTTAAAAGACAACAAGTTGAAGACAGGTTACAAAAATTCATGGACGAATACCTCCAACTAGGGCACATGAAACTAGCCACCAACCCAAATGAAGACAGGGTGTACATACCAATCAGGCAGTTATGAAAGAAACCAATACAACGACCAAGCTGCGGGTAGTATTTGACGCATCATCTAAGGACTCCAACGGGAAGAGGTTAAACGAGATGATGCACGTAGGGCCAAGATTACAACAGGATCTATGGGACCTCTTAGTAAGATGGAGAAAACATCGCTACGTGCTCATGGCTGACGTAGAGAAGATGTACCGTCAAATCAAACTTGACAAAGAAGATTACAAATACCACACTATCCTGTGGAGAACCACACCAAGAGAACCAATCAAAGAGTATCAACTTACAACCGTGACATATGGAACAGCTTCACACCTTACCTAGCGGTAAGGACATTACAGCAACTAAACCAAGATGAAGAAAACAATTACCCGCAAGCATCAGCAGTAACACTGAAAGATTATTACGTGGACGACCTGTTAACTGGAACCACAACAATAGAAGACGCAAAAACGTTACATGAAGAATTAATCACATTATCAGCGAAAGGAGGATTTTCGTTAAGAAAATGGGCAGGAAACCACAAAGAATTATGGAAAGAAGAAAAGAAACATCGGAACCACTGGATATCAACCAAAACGAAACAAGGAAATCCCTAGGGTGAGATGGCTACCAGATCAAGACAGCTTTCAATTTAAGGTAGCACTCAACAACAAAGCATTAACAAAAGAAGCATACTATCAGAAACAGCAAAATCTTCGACCCGCTAGGGTAGGTCAGTCCAATATCCATAACAGCCAAACTAATAATACAAGAATTATGGATAAGCGCGATCAAATGGGATCAAAAGTACCTAAAAACATAGCAGCAAAATGGGTGAAGTTCCGGGATGAATTAAAAGCTATAGAAGAACTAAAGG
This sequence comes from Vesta saturnalis, assembly GCA_036346205.1. Taxonomy (NCBI): domain Eukaryota; kingdom Metazoa; phylum Arthropoda; class Insecta; order Coleoptera; family Lampyridae; genus Vesta; species Vesta saturnalis. The sequence continues at coordinate 1,577,846 of JARFJB010002353.1, read as the reverse complement.
TACCAAGATGGAAGAAAGATTCCAGATGGAACAACTTTACGCCATCCCAACCACCTCGTCGGCAGAATGTTCAATCTGCAATTGAACATGAACTTCGGCGCGGCAGAATGTTCAATCTGCAAATGAACATGAACTTCGGCCCAGGATGTTTAATCTTGCAGATTAAACAGGGTATTTTAATAATGTTAATAATTTTAGTAATTTTATATTTAGTAATAAGTTGAGAAATATAAGTAGAATTAACAATTAAGAAATACGTAAAACAAATCGTAAGCAAAACTGAATATAGAGCAGGTTAATTGTTGCGACAAATTGTGCTGATACAAAAGTGTGTAAGGTTGAAATTACACATATACTATGTGAATTTTAACTAGTAAGCACAAAAGGCGCTTAAATGAATAAAACATGACCTACTAACTAGGTCAAACAATAAAACACGTCATGTAAAAAGTTGTATATAAAGTGTAAATAGTATCAAATAAATCAGTCTTTGAATGAATCTCATCTTTTATTCAATTACTCAACAGGGTTGTGAGGTCTAGTCTACAATTGGTACGAGTGACGGCGTACCCCTCACATTAAACCCCAACTACTCAATCTCTCTAATCAGAGAATTGAACGGCTCGAAGGACCAGGGCCCGCCAGGCCCCAGTGGCAGAAGATGTTTAATCTGCAAGATTAAACATCCTGGCGGCCCGAAGTTCATGTTCATTTGCAGATTGAACACTACCTAATCTAGCCTGTGATAGCTAAAGGCCCCCATATACATATACATGTACGTAAAATATGTACGGTCTTTATTATCATTGTTTACGCGCAATTGCGAAATCGTACATTCACTTTTGTATAACAAGTTGATTAACTGATTACGCAATACCCATTAACTGTTTTATTATCTTTATATAAAATTTAACAGTGTATTTAAAATCAATTGTACATGTTATATTTATCTAGATTAGCTTCTTTAATATGTAAAATAATCCAGTTGTTTATTAACTTTAAAAATAGACCAAAATACGACCCCACGTGGGCATTTAAGAAATGGCTGCCAAGGTGTCCCAGGTCCACAAAAATCCAAGATAGCAAAATTTTAAAATTTTTGTAAACACATTAATTAACACCATGTAGACGGCTGATTACTACTTTCCAACTAATATAAATGAAGTTGTATAACTGTTTAGTAATAATAAACACAGATTAAGAAGCCCGCGAACAGATTCCCGTCTTATATGACTACGGTCCCGTATTAGATTACAACCCCCAATGCGAAAATAAATTAGGTAACAATCTATAGATGGGATTTAAAAAAAATGTAATAATTATGTAATCTCCCTTGATAAAAACAACCCTAATTAATAACAGATGAAATCCAGGGTCTGAACCTTAAAAAAATTTTAATACAGCCAAAATGGTCCTAATGGTGAAAATTCCTTCAATGGGTTGAAAAGGCCTCCGAAAAGTAACCATAGGGGTGAAACATATGATCCCCACGTGGGCATATAAAAAATGGTGGGTTTTCCTCAGAAAATCCAAGATGGCGGATGGTGTCCCACTTTTACTAACGTTTGACAGCGTAATCAAAAACTTAAGTTTTGTGGAAATTTGTAATGGATCCTTATAACCAGACATCATTAGGAAATCAAAAAATAATTTTGTGTAAATTGGTAATAGATCATTATATTATGTTAAAGTGACTATTTTACGTACAGGTTAGGTGAGAATTCCAAGGGTGATATTTTCTCAAATTTTACAAACATTCGATTTCTTTCACGTTTTCTGTCAATTTAAAATAGACTATTTTCTATTTCAATATTAAAGGCGTTTGCAATATACTATGGTTTAGGATACACTTGGAAATTCCTTTATCTTATTAAATTTTCGAAAAATGAAACATTTTAATAAAGAATTTTTTGCATCGATGTAGTAAAAGGTGTGCCACAAAAAGAAGCCTCTTTTAACAAAAAATGTTATTTTCAGTTTCCAGTTTTCACAACCAGCTCAAATAGTAATAGTTAATTGAAATTTAGGCGTAACAGGCTGATAATTGTATATACAAGGTGTTCCATTTCAACACCTTTAAAAATGCGACCACAATGCTTTGACATACTCTGTACCTGAACTAGTCATCCTAACACAACATAGCTATCTATGACTAATTTACACAAAGTTTGTTTTTCGGTTTTCTTATTATATTAGGCCTAATCGATAACGGGGTTTCAAAATAATTAAAAATATTACATAAAGGTGGCTCTAATTGGCAAAGCGTTCAGTTTAACCCACTGTATACTATATTGCGTGGATAGAAAAGGTGAGCAGAATTAATGAATTGAATAATCTGTAAGGTGTACTATTCTACTATTATCTACAACTTTTGTCTGAAACATTTTTTTTACCTTTAATAACACCTTAATCGACCGGGGCTGTACTAAATGAACGAAGTGTATAAAAAACATTTATTTCTTAAAAAATGAAAAATTTTGGTAGACAACAACATGGATAACAAAAAAAAATTAATTCACGGTATTAATAATGGTGGCCACCATGGTGACCATGTGCTACAAGTGCTACTTTAGCGTGTGTTTCTGGGTGTACAGCGTGACCAGATCGTTCAACATGAGCATTGAATCCATTCTTGTCAGCTGTATATTTTACGGTACGAATGGTTCCATCAGCTTCATGTAACGAGTATTGACCATGTACTGCATCTCCGTCACGTGATTCGTGTTGGCTGTGATGATCGTTAGTATGAGCATCTGACACACCGTAATTGAATTGGTATTTGGGGTGTGCCTAAAAATTGTAATTAGTGGTTTAAATAGAAAAAGTTTAGTGGCGTACGTAGTAATCGACGTGGTGGTCTGCGTATCCGTGTCCGTGTGCGTGTCCGTGTGCAAGGGCAACAACTGGAGCAGCATGGATTGCAACTGGGGCGGCGTGTTGAAGACCAACTGCACCGAGGTGTCCTCCATGACCTAAATTCACTGAAGCATATGATGATCCAGAGTGACTGGCGTGCGACACAGGAGCTGCGTGATGAATTGCAATTGGGGCAGCGTGCTGTATGGCAATAGGTGCAGCATGCTTCAGTACGATTCCGTGACCTAGTGCATGGGAATCACCACCGTGGTGTTCACCATAATGTCCACCATGAGCAACATTAAGGGAATAAGTGGAGCCGTGGCTCCCAAGTCCAGCTCCATCATAATGTTGGGCACACGCAACCACTACAGCGCAACTAAATAAAGCCAGTTTCTACAAATAAACGTATTAATTTAATTTTTAAAAATCATATTTTTAAAACACTTACGAGCAACATTGTTAAATAGATATTTGTGTGGTAGTCGAATTGAACTGATTGCAGTAATGATTTTGCACGTATTTATATTAAAGTTAAAACACTTACTTTCGCTCCTAATTCATATAGTTTATAATTAATACAAATTAAAAAAAAAATTAAACGCCATTAGCGAATTTAAAATAATATGAATTTGTATCTGTTACGAAATTGCGTAAACTTAAGAATTAAATGCAATGTTCTGGTCAACAACTTTCTTATTTTAGCAATAACAAATTACATTATGTGTCTACGATTTAAATAAATTTGAGCAGGTATGAGTAGTTGATAAATATTTTATTTATCATTAGTGGAAGTGTCAATGGAACAAGCGATGTTGAGTCAAGAAGAACAATTATTCAGCACAAATCTGGTCCTATTGTTACAGGTAGGTGATACCCGGTAACACGCACGCACTAATATTTATGTAACACAATTCACAGACGCTAAGGTTTGTTCTCTAAAAGACGTCCTAATACTAATAATAAAATGACAAATAATATAAAAGAACGATAAGGATGGTTAATATATTAAACAAGAAAAGAACGAATAAGATTCATAACAAAGTTAGGTTGGGTTAGGTAAAGGTATATAAAGATATTAATAAATAAATTCTGATAATATTAGTAGTCAGTAATGAGCGTAAAGGCTGATCTCAGAAAAAATACAAGTAAATAAATTAATACAAATAATGAATAAGGTGGTAAATACTAAATAATCGAACCTAATTCGTACAGAGAGCGAATTGTGTTATACCAGGCCTCAATCTGTCTACTCCTGGGTATATCGTCGAAGCAATGCACCAGACACCAATTTATCTACTTCTTGTGTTAAATAGTCCTGTCACAGTCGAGCGAACTCATTAAGGCGAAGAAGACTTGTCTGCTGTGAGCAAGATCTCTGTGTAGTCCCCTGGCGCACGCGTGCCTTATGTCTAGCCTGGCGGTTATATGTTTAGTTTGTGAGGAACCGATTTAGTAATCTTGATGAACATAGATTTAGCACTTTAAGCTCGGTGTGTGCGGGGATCCAGCTGGTCCGTTAGGTGGTTATCTATCATGATCGGGTTTGACTGGTAGCGGTGCACCGCAGGCTATGGTGCAACGGACCCATCAGGTGCGATTCTGTAAGTTTGGTAGATAGTATAGATGTGATGTTGTTTTGAAAAGTGGTTGAACAAAAAAAAACTACACTTGGCGCTGCATGAGTCGGTATGGACAGTCTGTACAGTTCGTTCTGCAGTTATCAGGATTTACGGTTTCTTTAAGTAGCTGATCAAGGTTGACCATGATAAGTGATGTTGATGTAGGCACGTCTGTAGATGCAGCAAGTGGTAGAGCTGTGTCTCTGTCAAGCGGCGGTGGTGCAGGTGGCGGCAGTGCAGGCGGCGGTGCTGTGGGTTTTCTAATCTTTTGTGCCGTGAGTGTGACATGTAGTGACAAATTTAGTTTGACAGGCGCAGGTTGCATGTCGGGTTAAACCGGTCCTTTGATGCCTCTGGCTGCCTAAACGCTGTTGGAGCAGTCGTGACTTGGAGGGTATTAACCCGAAGTTGTAGAGACCTCTTCAAGGGGTGTTTTTACAAGTTCGAGCGACAGATGTATTGTTGGTTGTATAACCGGCGTTGCAGCAGGTTCGGACGAAAGCGATGGAGCATCGGGCTTGGCAGGTGGTTCTGGTGCAGCGCGTACAAACTGAACAAATGGTGTTATTGTTTGTACTGCAGGTATTCATAGTCTCTGGCCGTTCAAAAGTTAGAAGGCTGTCTGCTTTAACCTTTAAAGATCTCCCAGACCTTCCACTTCATCGCGGTTTTACTCCGAAGCTGTCCTGTAATGATTTGCAGTTTTTTTTGCGCTACATTACGGTTGTCAAGGTGTTCTTTTAAGCGGCCTATAAAGCTTACGGATCTTTACTTTCTCTGCGTATATATTAAGAATTAAATAGAGCAAATAAAAACCATTGAAGTAACTAAATATAAATAATGAACAACGTAATGGATGCTAAATAATTGAGTGTGATTGGTAGCGAAAGTTCGAATTGTGCTATAATACCAAGCCTCAAGTGGTTTACACTTGTGTTGCGTCGAAGCCGAGACGCCAGTCTCATCGGGTCCCTTAAGCCAACGGAAGCTGGTTGATTTTGAGCACAGTCTCTGTGTCTAGTTTCCGTTCCGTACGTTGCTTATATGTATACCCATCCAGTGTCACAAACCGTATCGTAGTCTCATCATGCTGGGTGCCGTCTATAAGGCGCACGCAGCTACACTGTAAAGTTTGAGCTAGAACCACAAAACCACACACACACTCGTTATCTGAACCCCGTTAAGTAGCCATCATAGATGCAATAGTGCGCGTGCGCTTAAAATAAATAAATAGAAATGAAAATAAAGAGTTATAATAATAAAAATAAGAATATATAGAACGTGCTGTAATCTGAGCTACTTCGTATACTTGTCACTTCTACGGAAAACAGCTGCAAAGTAAAACCGTTAAGGTCCGTATAGGAGAAGAAGTCCGTTAAGTCGAGTCACAGAAGGTAGAAGCCGCCATCATCGTTACACAAAACAAGCCAGAAAGAATTTGCACAGTAGAGGGAGTGGGGGCCGCTATTACACTAATTTTATTATTTTTTAAACTGTTTCATTTTAATACTGATTTCTACCCTTCGCATTGGTTCTCCAATGTCCAAACCCTTTTTTATTTTTCTTTCGGGGGGTTAGGTTGTAACTCGGCTGCGAACCGCGCTCTCTTTCATTAGCAATACTTCTTTTTACATTTTTCAAGGTCCCGCAAAAACTAACACCATATGTGACGGTCAAGTATAGCCGCCACCGTTACGGTTGTTCCCCAACCGCCGATACCTGTCTACTAATTCCGTTGGGAATACCAACCAAACACATTCCAATGCAGGCAACACATCCACACAGCCCTATATTTTAACACGCTCATACGCACCCTCACCCCTCCAAATACTTTTACAAAAATATTCCACACCCAACAACTGAACTCGGTAACCTCTAACCACGTCGCCATATTATACACGTCGTGTTTCTAAATTCATAACATCACAGAAATCTCTTTACACTCCCAAACCTTTAAAGATTCCGTGATTAAACATCACATTCGATCACAACCACATATTACTTCTCGCCACTTTCACTCCCCCATTTAATGCGATTGCCAATCACAAGGTGACAACGTTTATAGGAATTGTATCTAAAGTCTCCAAAATTCCCACATTTTTGTTGCGCCTCACCACTACCTCAAAATCTACCCTTGGATCCTATCAAAGGGAGTCTACATGTTCGGGAAACAATACACCAACGAACAGTCCCTCCTTTAAGTACCGTTCTTCATTTTTGCTCCACATGCACATCGGCAATACGGCCAAGGAATGCATTATCTGTTCAACCCAGAGGGTCAATTGTGACGAAAGTCACAGATGTTTTACGAGCCAATTCGTAGCACAAACGAAGCGTAACAGGTTTCTACCAATTCCAATGCCGGAATTGTAGGTAACTTCGTAGTCTTCTTGCAAATGTGGATTTCCAGGAACCAATCTTCTCCTCCACATAATCATGGATATCATCACAATATACTCGCGGAGCTTCTGTCGGAAACGCCCCTTAGTACAAAAATTTGTACTCAGGCAACATGCATTTCCTCGTTATCACACAGACTAAACTTACAGACAAATTGACACTTAATTTCGCAGGCTTCAAATTCTGCACACAACTCAGTAGGCTAAACGAACACCCAGGTACCGGAATAATATGTTTTTCTATTATAGTCCTTCTCGTACAATACCCCTTCTGAAAACCACATAGAGTTCGTATACTGCCCTGCCTTTTGTAATTCTAGGCGACTTCAGTGCCCGCCATACCCAATTCGATGACACCACAATCAATAGAAAATTAATCTCTCGTCAGCCTCACTGAATCTACCTCACACGTGCCAGGAATACTGAACTGGCAGGTTTTGAACACGCCACACTTCTTCGATCACGAATGAGTTCTGTGAATACATCACCAATTATATTTCTATGTCGGACTTTCTGACACTCTAACATGTCGAGAGATCCATCACTGGCATAACCTCCGTTATAACGGAAGCGATCGAGGTCACAGTCCCTCCAAAAAGAATATCAAGCAAAATCAAGCCTTAACGCTTTAGTTAGGTGATATACCGATGAGTCTTGTAAACAAGGCACATCCCTACTTGATTACTGCAACCATAGGTTCATCTAACAACAGTTCTGCATACTGATTAGCAGAAAAGCAACTCCAAAATCACACTTCACTGATTTACCAAGTGACCAAACTTCTATCGTTCAGGGAAATGCCGACACGTTTGGCCTTGACCTTGAGATGGTTATTAGATCATCTAATAATCCAGACTTTTGATAACGAGTTTAAGGACCTAATGGAGAGTTGCCTTGAACAACCAGACAACCTAAGCCTTCTCGAAGTTTAATTAGATAACGGGAATGCTTTCTTTGCTTCTATCACTGTCATACAAGTTGTCTAATACTTCAAAAAAGAATGCAACACAACTTCAATATAAGTTAGTTTAAACTGGAAAATCCTGCTACACCCATCAGATTAACACCCATCAGGTTAAGCTGTAAACTACTAACGAACGTATACAACTAATGTATTACACTCTTCTACTTCCCGACGACTTAGAAATTTAATTTCGATGTCATCCTGCCCAAATAACACTCTGATTTATCAATTTCCTTTTCCTATGCATTCATACCTATCTTAATCAGTCTGAACAGATTTTGGCAAGAAAATTCGCAGACCACTTAGGAATCAACACCATTCTTCCTCGTAGCCAATCTTGCTTCGGACCCAATCCAACGTATCCCGGTCTAGTGTTGAAGTTACTTTCAGTGGAGGGTAGGAAGTAGGAAATGCCTTTTCGGAACAATTCCTTGGCATAGCAAGCGTACTTCAGCGTTCCACCTTATTTCATATCCCGTTTACAATATGTGCTTATAGTATTCCCTCTGTTACACAGTGCATTCTCGGTAGCGCATTTTGCGGATAACACCGCTTTCTGGGTAGTATATCGCAACAGCGCAACGTGCTCCTACTGCATTCTAAGAACACACCGAAATTTCTTAAACTGGACCAACAGATGGAGGGACTGCGTGAAGCGCACTAAAAACCCAAGCAATCCCTTTCCGCCATTCATACTTTGGATAAATTAATCCATAGCCATATCCCTTAACAAACGACTAAAGCTCCAAAGCAACAGGCATAAGATTTTTGGATGTGCTTCGAGTTATAGAAGATTCTCGTTGAAAAGTAATAATTCTTAAGTTGTCAGTGAGCACACAATACTTGAGGGAATGCCGGTTGTATTTAAAAGTCGTTCGGTCTAGTACCTATCAAACAAACGCACAATATATGTAGGATAAATGTTTTTGTCCTATATTACGCCAAAACCTTCTACATCGTGAATTTGTGGGTTTACTCAAGGAAAAATCCAAATGAACCGTACAGTGTTAGTAAAAGACAGTCTGCCACTGTAAATCAATTGTTGAAACACGTAATGCGTAACAAGAAACGTTTAACATGTGACAACAGGTATTCGGATTACTCCTTGTCATTATCGCTTGTGAAAGGTAAAGTAACGTTTCAAGTACCTAAAAGAATAAAGCTGTCGTACTGATTTCTACGATGCACTAAAATAGTTCTCTTAACAAAATAACGAATAAGTTAGAGTTGATTCGTTACTACAACGCAACCTAGGGAGACGTAGGAAATATAGATCAAGTTTGTTGAAATTATGCTTTGTTGAAATTATGAAACGAATTTTTTTTTTTTGGGGTTCGTTATCAGGTTAAACATCAATTATATCTCATTGTTCTAATGAACACAATTTGTCGGTTACCAAATCGACAAACGTGTGTGCCGCAATCGAAGTTGCATTTTATGTAATAGAGATTTAACCATAAACGCATTAGTGACTTAATTTCTTGTAAACAATATACGAAGACCACGTAATTACATTACATTCACATGTTCGTTAGAAGAATGCGACACCTATTGTGACTGTTGATAGCATGCGGTCATTTTGGTAGAGAACTCGTATTGATTAAGAATCAATTCTTATCATCAATCACTTGTGAACGCCTGTATTTGTAGAACGGGAGATTGTGACCTTTCTCTATATCTAAAACGGCCCTCCCGTCGAAATTAATGGTAAATTAGAAGTATCTTCAGCACCTGTATTGAGACCTGAAGCAAACCTCCACTATGGTTCCCTGGTACACTTGTTTAGAAGCCGTAGACGTTTAATATTTACCCAGAGGATAGATATCCGACATACGCACTTAGCCCGAGCAGCTGGCAGCAGAGTATCAGGAAAAACTTCATTTTTGCTTCTTGCTCACAAAACTTATTTAAATCACTCTGTACATGAAAAGTTTTTTAACTTAAGTGTCTGCAATATTTTCTCTAAACTTCGTTTTAATGGGTTCGATAGTGTAGAGACCCATAAGCTAGAAAATGTGCCGGACAACGACAACAGACCGATGGAATTTAGTGATCTAATTTTCGTAATCCTGATGCTACTGGAAGGTTATTAAAGCGCTTTATATCCATATCTAAAGTTTTCGTGTTTTACGTTGCGTGTGGAAGGTAAATTGGTTTTATACATAAATAAATTTATTATCGGAAATATGTACAAGATGAAGATGGAAAATAACTCAATGGATAACAAGAAATAAAGGTAAAATGAAATATTTTTTTTGTTCTCGGTGTTACTAATGATGGCCACCAGAATGACCATGCGCTACAAGTGCCACTTTAGCGTGTGTTTCAGGGTGTACAGCATGTCCAGAACGTTCAACGTGAGCATTGAATCCATTTTTGTCAGCTGTATATTTTACGGTACGGATGGTTCCATCAGCTTCGTGTAATGAGTATTGACCATGCACTGCATCTCCGTCACGTGATTCGTGTTGGCTATGATGATCATTGGTATGAGCATCTGATACACCGTAATTGAATTGATATTTGGGGTGTGCCTAAAAATTTTAATTAGTATTTTAAATAGAAAGAGTTTTGGTGGCATACGTAGTAATCGACGTGGTGGTCTGCGTGTCCGTGTCCGTGTGCAAGGGCAACAACTGGAGCAGCATGGATGGAAATTGGGGCTGCGTGTTGAAGGGCAACTCCACCATGGTGTCCTCCCTGTCCTAAATTAACTGATGCGTATGATGATCCGGAGTGACTAGCATGGAGCACAGGAGCTGCATGATGAATTGGAATTGGGGCGTGCTGAAGAACAACTCCACCATGGTGTCCTCCGTATCCTAAGTTAACTGATGCGTATGATGATCCGGAGTGACTAGCGTGGAGCACAGGAGCTGCATGATGAATTGCAATTGGGGCAGAGTGCTGTATGGCAATAGGTGCGGCATGTTGTAGTGCACTACCGTGTCCTACTGCGTGGGAGTCACCACCATAATGTCCACCATGTGCAACCTTAAGGGAATAAGAAGAGGCGTGGCCATCATGTCCATGTTGAGCGCACACGGCCACTACAGCACAACTAAACAAAGCGAGTTTCTGCAAATAAGTCGATTAGTTTGATTCCAAAATTATTATCTTAAAAAAACTTACTAAGAACATTGCTAGACGGATATTTGTGTGATAACCGAACAGAACTGATTATGGCAGGAAATTTAAGCGTATTTATACGTTCGCTATCGTTCCTATTGCATACTATACCTTATAATTAATACAAATTATGTAGAGAGAAAGAATTCCATTCGCGAACTTGAAATAATATGAATTTATATCTATAACAAAATTACGTAAACTTATCAACAACCAAACGCAACACTATAGTCAACTTTCTTATTTTTAGTAATAAAAGAAAAAACTCTATGTGTGTTTACCGCTTACATAATTGCTAACAAATGCAACCAAATGACAATATTTTTATTTAATATTCTCAAATTTTACTGTTTAAACACCTAAATTTGATTATTATTTGATTAAAACAAAATAATTTAGTTATGATTTTTTCGAATTAATCAAAATGCAAAAAATTCTTTGCATTACATTTGAACCAACCTACATATTATTAATGGTATTCGATCGCGTGTCTATAGACATTGAAATATCACCATTGTTTATGAGAAATAAATATTTCTTTAATTATCATACTCATCATTCCTATATTTTAACATGAATGATTTAAAATTATATCGGATACAACTGCTTGAAAACTAGTCTTGAACATGTTACATAATTCAACCGAGTTCCTTATACGCTTAACAAAAACATTGTGACAACATTATACATTTATATAATTTCTGCCTTTCGTTACATTTTGTTTTACTTATTTCTTATGAATCAATGAATAATTTTTATTTTGCAAAAAACTAATAGTGGTTCCATTCGAAATAAATTAGATTAAAGCGTGTAATTAATATACTACACTAACGTAATATGATAGTGTTTAACAACTACAACTTTGATCCATAAATTTAAGATTGTTTTTACGCTATTTACACTCAGGAACTGCATAGTTTCCTAAATTATGATTAAGACTAGGGTAAAGGTCCGAAGATAGCTCCCTGTGGCACTTAAAATGGGAACGTGTAGCGCGTGTGGCACTTTAAACGGAACGTGTCGCACTAGTCAACTTATCTATCATTGGTGTAGCACCTTAAAGTAAGAAAATATTTGCCAGTTCAGCTGAAGTTTTTTTTTATATTAGTTGTGTTCGGACGGTAAGCTGATCAGCTAACCTGGATGAAGTATGAGGTGGGCCGAATATGGAACCAATATACGCAAGCCGTGCACAACTGGGTATGGTCATCTTTTCTTTCTTATAGCGATATCTCTAGTGATTGAAGACATAGTAAACTAGATACCGGCAACCGTTGAACACAAATCATCACTTTATTTTTTGTGTGCGTATACTACTCATAAGTAAACTACACTATGATTATATAATGAGGACATAATGTACGACTCCCCCTTCGGTCATTAGTTTCTGATCCACCTAAGGTTTTTAAAAACTTGGGGTTCTTCTCCAAGAACAATTTCTTTACATACGACCGTTCCAAATGTCAAAATGGCGGTTAGGTTGAGTGGTGGTACTGCTTTTTTTGATGGACTTGCGTCTTGTGGCACCTTATTTTAATCCGCAAACATTACAATAATTTTTAACTGGCAAAGAATTTTATTTCCTTATGTTTTTCAAGAGGGGCGTGCTCAGTTACCTTGGAAAGTAAACATGTAGCCGGAATTTTTGGAAATAATATCGTATGTCCATAAGTCCAATATCTTTAAACGAAATCTTAACAGGACCTGAATATTTACAAGTGCCAGAAGATAATATTACTCCACAAATCAGAAATGTTGGTGTCCGATATCAACACGAGCTTTACATCGAAGTCACTTTTCCAAAAAGGTGGTACCCCTACAAACTGTTTAAGGATGTAAGAAATTACATGGGTGCGACTCATCCTGGAAGATGCATTGGTCGTTGAGGTGTAACACTGGCGAGCTCGATCACCATATCTGTCACCCCATGACTTATTTCTCTCGAGTTACGTCAAATCTAAAGTTTATAACCCAACCAGGTTCTACAAGTAAAATATGTGAAGGAATTGGAGACATGTGTGCAAAAATTTTGCCAGAAACCTTTGAATGGGTTCATGTTGTGTGATTGATGTGTAATGTGGGCTATGGTATACCTGCTTACATTGTGTTGTGATGTTGGTGGATTTCCAAATAATGCCCTTCTGGTGGCAGCGATGCTACCATTGTGCAGTAGTAGGCATGTGCTGGTCCATCGTGAGATAATACAGAGCAAGTAAGGAACAAGTTAAGGACATGGAATTGATATTAGCGTATTTATCCGAAGCGATTCGCCCTTACGAAGAGTGCTTACCCAAAAAGGGGATGACAAATGGGACCTTTGCGAAGTCTAAGACTCCGAGGAATCTTAGGATAGCATAAACCCTAAAACGGGTATAGCATTATCTCGACTGCGGCTCTAACCAGCTTTGGTACTTTGTCTTTTCACTAATTCTCTCTATCGCTTGGGCGTAACTCACACCGGTTCTGAATACAGAAGGTGCCGTTGTCGGCGATTCCCTCTTCATTAGTTGTGGTGGTGCGTTGAAAGTGATTACCACTGTAGTTCACGCAAATAGCCCGTCGGTAGGGATTTTAGTACATTGTTTGCAGTAGCGATTTGCTACGTGCTTAACACACGTGCCGTCGTCCTACGTGACGGAAACCTTGCCACCCGTAACACTATTCAATGCCGGATTTCTGCCTCAAGTCTTTGATGGAAACACGAACCACGTACTTCACCTGTCGGTTACTCCTTAGCTTTTGTTTTGTTGACGTCTGAACTAGCACAAGTGTGTAAAGAACCAGAATTCTTTACAAATTTCTTAAATGAATTATTTATAATGAATATTATTCATCTCCTCCGACGTTTACCCGAAAATGTTAAGAATTTTTTAGAGTCCCCTCCAGTATAACAACCAATCACTCAATTAGAGTCACCACCAGAAGCCGTCCCCGCTTTCCGCGGAATTTAATAAGACCGCGAGACGCGCTACAGATGCTCTCATTCTCATTCGCTCGATTAGTACCATGGGTCTCTTTTGAGGGCCCAGGTGTTTTCATCATCATTACATTACCCGTTCAGTCAACTTGACTCCGTCCGCCTGAAATTACTTCTGTATACTGGAGCCTACTGCATGTAAGATTAATTACACAACCTTACACTTACATTAGTCAACGTCTTCACGTCGGGTGTGTATTCCCGGTGTAGCTTTTTACTTAAACCGTCGAACAGAAGGGCTGGCTGCCGATTTCCAGGGTAAAAATTGAACAGTGCAACGGGCCGTCGCCCAGACTCTATTAATAGATGTATATTTTACACAAACTCACACTAACATGCCGTCATAGGTAGCGTGCAGGGAGTTCACGGATTGAAAGTAACAAACCGCCCATAATTAATCCATATTTTGGTCGCCCAGCTCCGTAATGTTCCATAGCATTCGCAAATATTACGTGAAGCGTGTAAGTGAAACCGCTTTCATAATCGTAAGCTCATCGCGAGATATCCAGATGATGGGATAAATCCTGTAGTAAAGTCTTTTTTAAATAACGACGAACGTAAAACGTTTCGTCTGTATATTAATTAATAGTCCTAAATACATGAAGGTCTCAAGACTTAAATACCTTACGTCATCCACAGGCTAGCAAAACCTTACTTCCTATCTAAATTCCTGAAAGTGTTAATACCAGGTCGCACATCGCGACAACCCAGAATTAAAGAAATAATCCTTCTTTAATAATACCCTTACCTTTAAAACGTTTAGTTTATCCTGACTACCTAATAACCACGTTTAAATACCTTAAAACCCCACCCAGCTAGCCACTACCGTCGCTATCTAAACCGGACGTGAAAGGCGCATACAAGCGGCCAACGCATTATGCGTTTCCGCACACCGTAAATTCAATAGAGAATCGTTAGTATTCCATTTCACATATGAAAATACGTCCAAATAACTACTAACAGTAATTAGAGTATATTCTGATTACCCATCTTTAACATTAAACCTTAATTTGGAAGAATGCCGTTAGTTAATAACCCCTGTATATATTAGTTAGATTCGTTTTAATGTTCTTTCGTAAAAGTTGCATCTGTATGATATAAAACACGATTTCTTTTATAAAATGTAGTTATAAGGCACTGTACAAAAACAAACCCCTTTACAATTGTTGATTCTCAGAGTGATCTAGAAGCGTATATTAAAACCATTGACCCCCGTCGCGTTGAAAATTTCTCAACTGGAAGTTACGTTAGGATAACAATATAAGACTATTAGTCTTCCACCGTGTCCTCCTAGACTGGCCTGGAGTTAAATATTCTAGTATCTTTATTTATCTAATTTTACTTTTTTTTCTCTATTTACTCTATACTGGAAATTAAGATCATTTGCTGTGGTGTGTAAACACGTAGTTAATGTTATCTTCGCAGCAACTTTTACGTAAGTGATAAGCTGTCTTCTGTTCTTGGAGGTCTCTTGGTGGATGATGGATGATTGTTTTATATGGAACGTATTTTTTTGTTGTGTTGTTTGTGCATATGTTATTTTACTCATTCATATGTAAATATATAAGTTAGTTTAAGTGTGAATGTTTAGCCTGTGTATTAAATAAGTAAAATACATGTATACAACCCTTTTGTGTTCATTAGTCAGTGCGGCGCAGTCTGGTAACAAGCGATCGGCCCTATGTAATGAACCACCCCCCTTGTTATTTTGTAAACTCCGTTTTGAGCTAGAACCGTGGTAAATAAATTAAACAAATTAACGTTATCAAAAAGTAGATTATAAGTGAAATTGATTGTTCTTGATTCTTTATATTAAAACAAACAGTAACATTAGTGTCGCGCTCGTGTAACTCGGGGCAAACGTCTCTTTCAAAGATTTCTAAAGTTACTCCCTGTCACGGTTCTTGGCTGTAGCAGGTGGTATCCTGGCGTAAGATTACGGACGGCACCCTATGCCTGATAAAGGTGGTTTCTATGGGTAGCGGGTGGTCTTTGGTATCAGTAAGGAGTCGAAGTCGTTGACGGTCGGAGTAGGCATGGTCGGACGGTCCATAGATGCATTTTTCGGCTATTTTTCTGTAACTGTAACTCTTATTTGGACGTTATTAGCTCGCTGTCTGCTGCTTGTAGCTGACGAGGCTACTAAGAAAGCGATAATTAAAATCTCCTCCGTTTCCTACCTCCTTTATTGCTCTTCTTCCGATTGGAGTGCTGGCGACTTATAAGCTTCCATGCGAGGTGTAGCAGTGATGGAGTCCTGCGTGTGGTTGGCTCTTCATTGACAGCGGTGACGGTTATGTTTCCTGCGGCAGGAAATTCATGTCACTCGGCAGAGAAGACACATACCGGCGCTTTAGTTACTCTATACTCGGCAACGCTGCTATTAGAGGCACTTAACCCAGATTCCTTTCCTTTTTCGAACAAGCGGTTTATAGTTAATATTTGCTGTACTGATCATAGAAAATAATTGTGACTAAAAATAAACATGAAATATTGATTGTAAAATGCAAAGACCAGGATGTCTATAATATGGAATTTTACATCTATCCTATTTTACCGCTATATAAGGCAAGATAATGAAATAGAAAAAAAAAAGAGGTCAACGCACAACAACCCAATATGTATAAATCATATAACACAGGAATAACTCTGACCAGCCGTCAATACTTATCGTATTTTTGTGAAGGGTAAAAGTGGTGATGGGTGATGTGTGTTCCGAATACTTGGAAATTATGCAATTTAGCTAATGACAAAAATAAAGTGATTCAGTTGGACGTAATCGGATACATTTTAAAGCACTGTATTTGATCAGCAGTTGTAAAAAGGGCAAGTCGTAGATCAAATTCTCCAAGTTGTGTACTCGCCTACATAGTCCATGGTGCCATAACCTTGTCAGATAACATTTGGTCAACTTTCGGCGGCTACTGTCATCTCCGCTGACGATTTTTTTGATTGGGCTGTGTAGGTAATGAAGCCATGTTTCATCCATAATCACATACCGATGCAATCAATTCTTTTTATCTCGCTTGAACAGCTCCAATTAGCTCTATGAACCGTTGACGCGTTGTTGCTTTGGTCCGGTGTGAGCAAACGCGGAACCCACTCCGACAGCAGCTTACGCATGCCCAAGTTTTTATGTAAATTTGTAAACACACTATCTTCTGATATCTTTAGGGTGACAGCTATCTCTCGCAATCTCACTCTACTTTCTTTCAACTATGGTGTGCATTTTTTTATGTTTTTTGGAACAATTGCCGATTTTAGACGACCTGAGTGTTGAACGTCTTTACAACCGCTTTTAAATTCCGCATACCAGTCAATAATAGTTGATTTCCCTGGTGCAGAGGCCCCATAAAGCTTATCAAGCCACTACTTTCCCTATCAAAAAGCAATATTTAATCAACAGATATCATATGGGTCTGTCAGTATTGTTGTGTGTCAGACCGAGTAATGTAATATGTTGTTTTATCGTAATAACTACAAGTCTGTCTTTGTTAATTATACTTGTTTCTATAATTTGCAATTGTGATATGTGGGTGAAGTGGTGAAGTAGTGGTAAGTGAGCAGAACAGAATTTTTCCTACGACTATATACGAAAGTGATTAATATCGCACAATTAACCGTTAAAGTTTAGTATGATTTTGAAATATACGAGTTTAAAGGAAACTTTACCAATGCTATTTATACGAATTCTCAGAACACCTGCTGCACGTCCAATCCGCACTGGGCGTGGCGTATGTACATTAGTAAGCGGGTTGCCAAGCCAGCTACAGTGAAAATGGACGGGGTCGAGATAAGGAGTAAAATGGTTGAATAACAAGCTCAAACACCTTACACTTACCATAAATTCACAACTTATACAGGTCAGTCCGGGAAAGATGTTTGTTGGTGCCACCACAATCTTAAATTTTGCTAAAGCCAATCGTCTTAGGCGAGATGGTTAATTAATCCTATCAGACTGTGGAAGACGGGCTTGAATCCTACTCAGTAAATTCATACACTAGCTGCTCAAAGTGAAACACTCCTAAACAAATCACCTCAAAACTTCAGAAAATGTAATAATACACGGGCTATTATAACTTACTGAACACACCCTGTAGAAATAGAAGCTTCCATTTATAAAAATAAAACGTTAACTTATATAGTTTTTAAAATGTCCCTCGTATATCTACAGCTTTATATTCCTAACTGCCCCCAATTTAGAAAATTCTATGCAAACTAAACGAAATCGGTTTAACAATAAACTGTTATGTAAAAGACAAACTATTCGTGAATTGCTGAATAATTCAACGTCAGAATGATTAGTGTTTGTACCATCAATAAAATTGTTATATTTTATCAATACTTTATCTGTACCTAAAACGGTAATTTATGGTAAATGATAAAAAAATAAGTACTTTGTTAATAGTGTCCTGTTTCAATACTTCAAAGCTAAAATGAAATTTTGCAATCGACCTGGCTTATAACACAATTTCAGGACGATCATCAAAGTCCAAATAGACAAAGATTAAATTCGGTTATAAATAACAGAAAGAATAAATGTAACCTGTTAAGCAAGTTCTATAAATTTATCACCTCTGATATAAATAAACAACGAAAGCAATTAAACAATGGATATATATATATATATATATATATATATATATATATATATATATATATATATATATATATTGACAATTTCGTATGTAAATCTCTACAACAGCGTGGTTGAAAAAACCACAAATCTTTAATGCTAAAACACAAAATAGCTCAAGTCCGATTACCTTTTACTTTGAAAGAACTGTAATTAACACAACAATAAAAGGATGTACTTGAAAGATAATCGTACTTGTCTTGCTTCAATAAACTTTAAATCTAGTTCTTACTTAGTAATGTAATTAATCCTTTTTCGGTGTAGTAAAAGTTGTAGTCCATATGGTCTGCTCCCAATAAACCTTTCTAGCTTTGCAAATGCACTATGTACATAACACAAGAGGTAGCCGTAATCACTACCACAGTGTCTATGGTTCGTTCACTCACGTACCTGATATATGTGCTCTTTCGGATATCATAACATAACCTTATGGCTTTAATGTTTGCCCTTCCAAACATTTGTTACAATAAAAAATGTTTACTTCCATGTAAATAGTAAAACTCTTTATTTTCCTCGTACCCTTAACCTGGTATTACTAACGACTATACAAATGTACCTCATGCAAAATCAATGACGCTCACAAACGTTTTAACTGAACTTTACAAATTTCTGTTTCGTTTACTTAACTGGTCACTCCAGGCTTTCTTTATATAACAACTTTGGATCACGCGCTCCACTACTAAACACTTTCACAAAATATTTGCTATGTTATGTTCAAATCTGCTTTCGCACTTTTACAATTTCCTGAAGAAAAATCACTGATGATTCTCTTCAACTTCCTAATATATTAAACTTATTTATTTATGAATGTACACCAACACTAACCCATCCTAATGGTGATCGCGCGCACAACCCGTCCTCAGAAACCTCTAAACAACTAGCTAACCAACAACTACTGCCCCTCAAATTTGGGTACTCGCTTATATACCCTCTGCTCCCCATATTGCCAGCACGTCACAATGAATTCGCGCTAAACTTAAAATTCACCTACCAAAACTGAGCATTTTGCTTCGTCTCTACTCTCACGCCACAATGTCCAACATGGACAATCACGCTACCCTTATACAACATTCGTCGCCATCTTTATTTTACGTGAAAATTTATAAAATCTCCTCGAAGAACTCGTCTATCCTCACCACACTCATTCAGTATATTCCCCAGATCACAACTCAACTTTTCATACATATCTTGCATGTGCGCGAATTTTACTTCCGCAAAATTTAACGAACTCCCTCATATTCTATCACCTGCATTCTTGAACATGCATCTATTTACCATTATTGCATAACATTACAAAAGTTTCTACAAACAAAATTATGCATATGAATCCCTTATTGTACGTTAAAAAAACATCACAAAATTGCAAACTCATTTATTCGTACGTTACACCCGTTTTATTTAACCAAATTCCTTCACACCTGGTAGCAAAGGACCAGTAGTTCAACCAGTGTCGTATTAACAAAAATTTACTCAAAACATTATTTCTCAACCAAATCTAACGCTTTCGACGCGAAAATCTTTCTATAACATTTAACTATTCCTTCATACGGCAACTAACACCACCTGCACTACGCATACCCATAAAAAATTCTTTTCATGTAAACTGCTTCCGCTGCACTCAAAACACGTTACATACGTTATCAAAATCCTGTGCATGCACGGTGCGTCAAAATAACCTTACACACCAATAGTCTTAAAGCATTTCAACCATCCCTTTGTTTCCTGATCAGAAGGTAGGTAAGCGAATGCTTTGCTTCTATTTACGAAAACACAAAGTTATACAAAGATTTGTACCAATAATGTACCAACCCTGATTTAGTATATTTAGCTTTGTCCCCTAGCGACATTTAGTAACGAGTGTCAGGTGATATACATGGAATTCGTTTGTTGAGAGACGCCACTGTTCGAAGTTGAACCGAACATCGAATAGTTCCAACAAGCAACTATTAAAATATGTTATATCACCTAGTTTCTGAATGCGGTAAATAAGATCAAGCAGATTACCGTCGAATCCTAAAAATTTGGATCAAGGTGAGGTACTTACTGGTAGAATACAGAACACCAATTCATGTTCTAAAATATCATCCACATTACACAGATTTAATTCAGTCAATAACAGTGCTGACGGTATATATATATATATATATATATATATATATATATATATATATATATATATATATATATATATATATATATATATATATATATATATATATATATATATATATATATATATAATTATTTAATAGGATACATTTGTATAATCCTGTAAATAATGTAACAGTTTTCCATCAAAATATTCTATTGCAGCTGCCTGCAACTTACTGTCGTGCTTAACACGACCTCTCCTGAAGCGGCAGTTGTTCTTATGCGATAATAGATCCATATATAGCTAAATTTTCCTCGTAGTTTTCACGAATGATGGCTCAGAATTTATGTAGCAAATATGCACATATACTGTTGACAGTTTTATTCAATGAGTAAAATTTGTTCACAATCCCAAAGTATTGTGACCTTTTTCGTTGATTGAACAACTTTTCTTTCGACTTCATTCTATCCATTACCTTTTGAATGAAATATCATTAAATAGAACCATTGCTACATCTCTTGTGACAATTGGTTTTTGGGTCTTCTCTACACGTGTTTAAGAATTAGCGCGCAATATCGATTGGACGGTGAGAGAGGGTAGAAAGAAGACGCGGAACCCGTTTTTGATTAATCTTATTCTTATATAAGTAGTTTTGGACAATTTGGCGGATGTGTGTTTCAAATATGTCAGACTATCAAGTGGTATTTTAATATCATTCAACAAGTGAAATTTTTGAAGGCGTTACAACGTCACTGGGTGGTTTGGTGTGCTGACCGTCTTGAAGGAATCCTTGTCCCAAACGAAAACGTGTGCTATGAACTAATTATTTATTATCAATTCTCTATTACACGTCTTTACTCACAAGCTATCATTTCCTATCCACTATTTTGTAAATTAAAAACGGTCGAACGATTTTTGGGCGTCATAGTCCCCTCTATTTACTACCATCTACTTATATAACTGATCATCAACGCGGAGGTCATAAACGAAACCGTATCCGCACAATCCATAATTCGGTAAAGAGTATTAGTTCGTGACGGCTCAAACTAAAATGAATAAATAACTTGCCAACAACTACACTCGAGCCAGACCCGTCACTATCGCCACATCCAAAAGAAAACAGTTGTCACCGCTTTAGCACACATCTATAACAGGGAAGCGGTTACGTTCCACCATGCCAAGAAAACAATATAGCCACATCATAGAACAAAGTATAGAATAGGACACCACATGGTGTACACCTACATCAACGAGCATTGAAGGGTATCCGCCATTTAGATAACATAATTTTTACATTAACCATAGCCAACACTAACCGTGATGGTTAACCAAGGTTTCCACCGTACCACCATTACGGTTCTTTTCCAACCCCCGACGCCGACTTACTCTGCGATCCACCAATTTCTCATACTAGACCCAGAACGACATTTAAACGCACCTATTACAACTTCACATTTACCATCACCACAAAGAACATAACACCTTCTACATCGACTATCCACAACACAATACATTTTCTACAATTCACTTCCTCCAGATGTTGCATTCCCAATATCTCTAAATGCGAGAATTCCTATTCAACAGCCGTAAACTATTAAACCTCTTGAACTCTATCCTATTACTGAGTGATTTGTGACGTAGGCAAGGATATGCTCACCGAGGATATCCCAAATGCAATTACCAATCACAGAAGGCTTTACACGTTATATCTAGGACCGCCAACACGTTTGCGTCCCTCTTCCGCATGTCCAATGACACTTTCAACCATTTTTTGTCGAAGGGGTTTTTTGACAGGAAAGAGGGCGTGAACTGTACCCCTCATCTCACTTCTCAGAAACACTTCTAGCGGCAGCTTGCGATTGTATAGCAGGAAACCGTGCTACCATTTCCGTTTCTCGCATGTTTCATCCATGATCTTCCATTATGGATATCATATCAGGGGATCCCTCAGAAACATTACTTGAACAAAAACTTTCTACAAGTACACCATATACACATCATCACCATTACGGAAGCAAAACACAGAATGCGCACTGAACTATGTCAATTACCACTCCCACCTAGAAACTATACAGTGGCTCTATTTGTCAAGAATTTCTCCTCGTCTATCCGATTTCACTATAATTATTATAACCCACCTACTCCCAGTACCCGTTTCGGATGGCTTCATAAAATACGTATCCAACCTTCCCATTGCCGTAAAGATATGCACGATTCGGTACAATGAAAAAACTAAATTAATATTTCGAAAACCGTATCGCTCTTGCCTCATGCACCTCGGCATGTCAATACCTGATCACGTTACTTTTTTAAAACAACTAGCTCACTTATTAGATCACGAATGATATATAGGCTGGGCACAACTTCATTCTGTCCAGCACCTTCTACCCATATTGTAATTAAAGACTTCCAATATGCAGGCTTAAATGAGTTCTCTGAACACATCTCTAACCACATCCACACATCAGGCTTTCCAAAATCCCAAGATGTCAAGAAAACCATAACAGATATAACTTCAATTTTAATGGAAGCGGAAAAAACCAGAGTTTCAATAAAAACAGTATATATCCCACAAACCTTTCCCATAACATATTGGGAACTGAACCAACGAAACAACATGAATTTACCGTCAATTCTTGCGATTCTGAGATCCAACTCTCAAGACAGAATATACCCGCCTCAACTCCTTAATTAGATAATAAACCAACGCATACAAACACCGCGTAATCTGGGATAAAATCCACATCCCACCTTGATTGCCAAAACGGTGTTTTTCTCTAAACAGTTTAACAGACTGACCAGATGAAAAATAACCCTGTTTCGTACAGATCTCCACACTATACCAAGACTTACAGTACCAGAGGGCTAACTACCAGCATCGAAGATAGTCTAGGGTCTTGCCTCTAGCCCTTTCAGGGTATAGGTGGTGCAGGTCCTTAGAAATAACGAAATTGAAACTAAAAATTAAAATTGAATGGGCGTCAACTAGAAGTAAATAAAATTTGATATGTTCTTCCCCTTGTTAATAAATTTAAAACCTTAATGCCTTTTAAGATAACATATAGTAATACCTACTTCAGAGGAAAACGAAATACTTAATGTATCCAGTATAATGGTAATTAAGTTAAAATACTCATCTTTGAATGCGGATAACTCAAAGCTACCTAATGGTCTTAAAAAAAACTACAAATTCAATTTGTAAACTGCGAGTAAAGTTCTAGCTTATTGCACAAAAAATACCCCATTGCATAGATCAGATACAAAACGTATGTGCACAGTAACACAGTTTCTAAAAGTAAGCATCAAGCTTGGAAGTCAATGGTACACAGTAATGTCTAGCAGCTAGACAAGCGCTTCTAATAAATTAATTAATGGATATGTGATAATAGTAGAATAATTCTAACGCAATCAAGTTGGATGCATTCAGCTGCACATAGATTTTTTTCAAAATCACAACCGAATTAAATACAATGAAGCCTGCACATCCAAAATTGATATTGTCCGAAAGTACGTATAAAGGCATTTAATTGTATGTACAGTGTAGCACTTATGGAGTAAAGCAGGAATTATTTATTCATTAACAGAGATTTAGCTTTATTGCGTTTGAATTAGTTAAGCATTAAAAAGTAAAAGCAGTCAAAAAAGTATAGATACAGTTCTTCACTTAGCTTTGACTCATCCAATGATATTTTCATGACCATAAATCTCACAGCTGACAAATAGCATCGTTGTATAGAAGTAGATATATTGGCATTCTATATAATCCATTCAATGTAATGTAGCTTGTAGAATTGTACATATATCTTACCTTACTGAGGTAAAATTACATTACATGAATATGAATTTCAATCAATGTAAAATTGTACAATTTCAGAAAGTAGGTTCGATGACAATCCACGTTTGTCGTATTTGGGAACTCTAAGTTAGCTTAAAACCCCAAAAATTAATACAGAAGTCCTAGCGAACGTTAACAGTGACGTTTTTACCTGGAGAAATTGGAATAAGGTAATTGCGTTCCTATAAATTAGTTGATACTTATTAAAACTTATTAAGATATAGATATACTAACTTTCCCCATTCGGAGGCACGTTTCTTCCAAATGATTTTAATTAAATGGAAGGTGGCTCTTAAGCTTGATGGGTAAATTAAAGAACGTGTGGTAAAGAAAGTGTATGAAACAATAATATAAACATACATGATCACGATAACATCTGCGCCATATGCATTTCTGCATATACATAAGGAATAAAAATATAACTGGCACAAATCGATGGACTAAATAAAATCCAGAAAATATTTAAAATTCCTCAGTAATTAAAATGTTGCCATCTTAAATCAAATTCAAAAGAATATTCATATTGAGCTTTGTACCGGTTACTACTAATTGCATAGCAGTGGCCCCAAATAATAGAAATCAATTCTTCGAACGAATAACCATCAAACGTTGCAGTAGAAACATTCGATTTAGATTCCAAAAGTATTAGTAGAGCGCAATAAACGGTAAAAGATTTTTTACAGCTATTATGCGAAGAAAAAATAATGTAACAACCTCCAAATGACACCTTATTCATCCTTAGGTGACCTTTTTTTAAACGGCCAAGAAAAGGCTAACTTCAACCTGCAAAATTTCTTGGGATATGTTAACGTTAATGATCAACAGTTCTAATTTACCTTTGAGAAACTGCTGAACGGTCTCCTTGAACATTGATACAACCTGAACTTTTCCGGACTATGGGAATGCATTTTATGTTCCAGTGATTGTCCAACCCTCAAAAGCCTTATTATACGCATCAAATTAACCTTAATGTACAACACGAAAACTGTCCGGCCATATTAGAGAGAATACCAACAATACAAAGAGGCTTGACACACCAAAGGACCTTCGACTACACTGTCGTTGCTCAGGAAATTTTTACCATACCTTACAATTAGGAATGCTTTACACGCAAGTTTAACCATCTTCCTCCATTTTAATTTAACTTCTCCACACCCTCCCCGAGGAGAAGAATCTTTTTCCCCGTATTGCAAATTCCCGCGTCTATCTCACGGCGACGATTGTTAGGACCTTACAAGGGAATGTGACGTAAGGGCACACATTCTCGCGGTAATAATCACAATATCTTTGAATTATCCTTACAAGCACATAATACAGAATTCAATCAAAAACTGAACCTATTTTTTCGTTGTTTTTTAATACCAAGTATATTTAGTATTATTGATTGTAAACAATACAATACCCCAAACGCAACAAACCAACAGCAACGGAAGCATCACCGCGGCTGAACAAGGCTCCTGAACAGTCCACATTAATGGAACAACATCACCATAGCTAACATAACTACCATTGCTAAGCTGTTTCTAACACTTTTCTCCCGACTTACTGGGTATTAAAATAGCACAAGCGTCTTCACATTATTTTATAATTTCTGAAAGTTTTCATAAGAATTGTTACGTGTTTATCGCGAATAACGTGTATTTTCGATAATTTCCTTTACTTTATCTAATGAATGAACTAATTAGTTAGATCTAAATATTAATATTTCCTTATTCGTTGGTGGAATGTTTTTAATTGCGTACCTCAAAAATTATTTTTCGCATCTCTACAGTTAAAAACTAATTTATTTAACGTACACATCTTTTTTATTCCTTTATAGATATAAGTTGCGCCATCTCTAAAATTTATGGTCATTTAATAAAGTTTGAAAAGGAATCTTGTTTTAAAAGACAACAATGGGATATCTGTAAAATTTATTTATCATAATTTGGTTTTAACATTCTTATCTAGTTTGAATAATTTTAATAGTTTGGCAATATTGCTTTTGTTAGGGCGTTGTTCCTAATCTTTCTTTTCTTAACACGCCATTTTCCGATGAGAAGGTTGATCTGCAAGAAAAATTTTTCCTTCCGTTTATAAGATGTTTAAGCATCGTTTCTTTGGAAAATTTTTCATATAATGTAATGTTTTTGGTATAAAACTTTACTGACGCTTTACAAGCGGATATTATTGCAATTTTCAATCTTCAATCCTCCGGTAAGTTTAACACATGTTCGACAACTTTTAGTAATTCGATTCTTTCATTTAGGCACTTTCGCACGATTAATTAAATTTATAACATAGGTCTGTTGAAACGAAATCATCGCTATCGGCTCTAAACATCTAAAAGAGGTATGCTTGTATAAGGTAATTAAGCAACGTATTTACTTGTATCACTTTCAGCGCCTTGATACCGGCGAAATAAACAGCTATTCTTTATTTATATACATAACTAGCAAATTGGAATGCACTACCGATCACCTTCGTACCTATTCCTACTGGAATGCTGGCTCTTAACTTGATTAGCTGTTTTGGTTCCACAAAGTAACTACCACCTTCGAAACACGAAGGGCATTTACAGTTTGGTAATTCTTCATCAAAGGTCAGAATTCTTTATTATTCAATATACACAGGATTTGTGTAATGAACAGTGTATTGCTA
Organism: Vesta saturnalis; assembly: GCA_036346205.1. Lineage (NCBI taxonomy): Eukaryota > Metazoa > Arthropoda > Insecta > Coleoptera > Lampyridae > Vesta > Vesta saturnalis. Next base: position 1,550,696 of record JARFJB010002353.1, on the reverse strand, counting down.
AAATTAGTACCACAGAGTTAGGTTACATTTGGGGGGTTTAACCTTATATTACTTACTTGTAACAAAAATTTATCATTTATAATAACATTCTTTTACTGGAGGCTAAAGTGGTTGAATAATTTAGAGTTTGATTTGTTCAATTTGTAATTAATTTCTACATACAAAAAGAAAAAAAAAACCACACCTATATTCACTGGGACGTTGACCTACTTTGTTTCACGGTAGCTGCGCGTTGAAGCTCCTGTTTTTAAAATACATTATACAGGGTGGAACAGATATCGAGGTCAAATGAATTACAGTCATTGTTTGAAACTGTATATATATTTATAGTCAAATTTAGAATTTCTGTAACTTTTCTGTACTTTGTCTTTGATTAATATTAATTATTTGTCATTACGGATAATTTTGTTCAGAGCAGGTTTTGCTGTAATAAAAATTTCTGTACTATTGAATGTCTTGCTTCAATTCTATGCCTTGCACTGGACAGACTATCCAGATATTTCTATTTAATACCACTTCTTAATGTTTTAATAAAATTCAAGAAACCGAAATTAAAATCATTGGGGATTTAAATTCTATTTTGTGAAACGTAGGCAAGCCGTTTCTAAAATTAAGCACTACTATTTTCATTGTGGATCTATTTTAGATCGCACTTTATGGGTTACTTTCGCCCTTTCGGCTGCGATTTGTAAGTACTTACAACCGTCGGGAGCACAATTAACGAAACTTTTCTTTTACATTTAGGGTTCGATTAACGAACTAAATACATTTAGTTTTTTTATTCGTTGTGGGCATCTGCGACGGCTCACCACTTGCCATCGTCAGGGCTGAATTATATTTATTGTGTAAGTTAAGATTGTTATGAATACTTTGGGGGAAAACTAGCATAGTATCATATTTGTTTACGTTCGATATTTATTCGACAAGTATTAATTTGAGTTTAAATTAAATTAAATAAACGATTACTGTGTGGTTGTTCGGGTAAAAGTTTGTCTCTCTTTTAAATTGTTTCCTTTTTTTTTGGAGCACTACCTGTTTCAGGTTTTACAGGGCCTGCCCCTACTCTACTCCTCTTTTTCCTTTTTCTTTCCTTTTCTCCCCTTTCCTGACTAAAACCTGTGGCGCCTATCCTTTAGTGGCTATCTAACCACGTCAACACCATTGTAGCAACCCTCCAAAACCCCACGCATCCAAGTGCTCTGCGGTCAAACGACCGTACGCAGGAGCTTAGTCGAGCGCACTTTCAAAAAAATGTTTACATGCAGGTTAGACATGTAGCATAAAATTGGCGACCAACGTTTCGGCCAGAGTTTTGGAGTACGTACAAATTTTTAGCTACATTTTAATTTTTTTTTCTCTTCTCATTCCTTGGGGTTATCTTAAATATTTTTCTTCTCTTTAGGTTATTGTATACACTTGGCGTGTTAGTGCCAACGGTGTTATAATATTTGATATAGTATTTTACTTTACTTCCTGAATTAATTTGATCTTTTATTTTACTAAGATGGCTGTTACACTTCGTTTTGATGTTAATCGTCTTACGAAGACAGAATTAATGTATGAATTATTATCTAGAGGTTTAGACTGTAACGTTAATGTCGAAGCTTTACGTAAATCGGTGCGTAGCGCGAGAATACTCGACGCTAACAAATCTCTTACTATGACTGCACATCAGATTCCGTTCGCGGACGACGAAATTGCTTTAAACGCTGCTATTCGGGAATTAAATACCGGCATCGACTCTTCTATTGGTGACTGCACTTCGGCTGCTTTTCTTCGTCTGAGTACTTTAGTACTTCATGCTCAAAGACGATGCGAACTTATGATAGCGGATTCAGAAATGGAAATCGCTCAGAAAAATCAATTCCTAGTCGAATTACAAAATTTACGTTCTGATTTAGAGCAAAGAAGGAAAAAGGGTAAACGTATTACATTCTCTGATACAGTTTCTTCACCAATAGCGGGACCTTCTGCAAATTCTACGGCTCATGGCGAACCTGACCCTATGGACGTAGAACCACCATTAATTTCTTCCGATGAGGACGTTGATGTGCCTCGGGGTACCTCAGCTTCTACTTTTACTCCTTCCTTAAGTCACTTCTCCATTACCAAGTTAGGGTTATCGTTCTCTGGCGACAGTACTGCCTCTCTCTTTGATTTCTTAACGCGGGTAGAAGAATTAAGTGCTTCTCGTGGTTTATCCCATAAATTTCTATTCTCTGTTATCCCGGAACTATTAAAGGAAACGCATTATTACTCTATCGTGCTCGTAAACACGCGTTATCTTCGTGGAAAGATGTAGTTGCGCTACTTAAGACTGAGTTTTACCGTTAGACTACGATGAACGTTTATTGGACGAGATTAAGTCTAGAACGATGGGTCCTTCGGAAACCATAAGTATTTATGTCGCTGTCATGCAAAGTCTTTTCCAACGACTCTCAGTTCCAATACCTGATCAAAAACAGTTATATTATGTACGCCGTAATCTAACACCCTTCTATCAGAATGCGTTAGCGTTAACTGAAGTCTCTACACTTTCACAGTTAATAACTTTAGGGAAAAGATAGAACAAAACAAGTATTTTATGGAATCTTTTAAACCTCCTCCGTCAAGGAAATCGTCACAACTGTTAGAACCTAGTTTGGCTTACGTTGATTCACCTTCTGACTCCTTTAAACCTTCTCCTTCTTCTCAATCATCGTCAGGAAAACCGAATACTACGGCGACTCCGCAAACTTCTAATGTTCTTGCACCTACTGTAACTTTACGCTGCTGGAATTGCTCTGGGAGTGGGCATACTTCACCACGTTGTCCACAACCCCAAAATAGGCATTGCTATGGCTGTGGTAAGCCTGGTTATACACACTACTTGCCCAGTATGCACTTCTAATCAGGAAACTAATTTCTGAATCTTCTATCCGAGGAGAGGATTCTATCTTACCGTTAATCTCGGAAACAGCTTTTTGTGGAGTACCAGACTCTCGTCGCATTCTTCTTGACTATATTTTTGCGAGTGTTCGTAACGACGAACGACCTTACTTAAACGTCAATATCTTTGGTTATACTTTTCAGGGTCTTTTAGACTCTGGCGCTTCACGCACTATTATAGGAAATTTGGGTTGGCATATTTTACAGCGACTAGGTCTATCTTTATACGTGGGTTCGTTTACTGCCTGCACACTTGCGAATGGTAATACTTGTAATATTCTGGGTCAAATTACTCTACCGATCACTGTCGAATCTAAAACGATCATGCTGGATGTTCTCGTGGTGCCTGAAGTACCTCACAAACTAATTTTGGGTATCGACTTCTGGAAGGCGATTAACTGCGTCCCCGATCTTAGACATGGACAATGGACATTTGGTAATGATACTAGTTTAGCAACTATCTCTTCTGAACATTTGAGTTCTTTCTCTGATCTTCCTACATCTCAACGTTCTGCTCTAAAAACTTTACTGGATCACTCTTTTCAAAATTCCGACACTTTAGGATGTACTACTCTAGTCCAACATGAAATACGTACTAATTCCGAGCCAATCAAACAGCGCTATTACCCATTATCTCCTGCTTTACAACGAGTAGCTAACACTGAGTTAGATACGATGCTGCAATTAGGTGTCGTCGAACCATCAAATAGTCCTTGGTCAAGCCCGATTGTTTTAGTTAGAAAGAAAGATGACTCTTACCGGTTTTGCGTCGACTTTCGCAAAGTTAATGCGGTGACGGAAAAGGATGCTTATCCTTTGCCTTACATATCTTCTATTCTGGACCGTTTACGTGATGCCGTTACCTTTCTAGCTTGGACATTCGCTCTGCTTACTGGCAGATTCCTCTTTTGGACGAATCTAAACCTATGACTGCTTTTACCGTCCCTGGACGCGGACTTTTTCAGTTTACTCGAATGCCTTTTGGCTTGCACAATTCGCCTGCTACTTTTCAACGACTAATTGATAGAGTTTTGGGGGGAGACTTAGAACCTTACTGCTTCGCTTATCTTGACGATATCGTTTTGGCTACACCTACCTTTGAAAAACATTTGGAAGTACTCGAAAAATTTTTCAACGTTTATCTTCTGCAGGTCTCACTTTGAGACAAGACAAGTGTCATTTCTGCCGTTCTGAGTTAAAATACTTGGGATACGTCGTTAATAAGGATGGACTTCTAGTAGATCCCGAAAAAGTTTCTGCAGTTTGCTTAATACCTGTTCCTAAAAATGTTTCTGATGTTCGCCGCTTAGTCGGTATGGCGGGATGGTATCGTCGTTTCATACCTAACTTTTCTTCTGTCATTAAACCTCTAACTTCACTTACTCAAAAGAATGCTCCATTTGTTTGGACTTCTGAATGCGAAACCGCTTTTACTTCTTTAAAAGAATGTCTAGTGTCAGCTCCTATTCTTTCTTGTCCTGATTTCTCACAACCATTTGTCATTCAAACAGATGCCTCTGACTTTGGTATCGGTGCGGTACTCTGTCAACAATTTCCTACTGGCGAAAAGGTAGTCAGTTATATTAGTAGATCTTTGATTAAGGCTGAACGTCACTATTCCACTACGGAAAAAGAGTGTCTGGCTGTTATCTGGGCTATTGAGAAACTTCGTCCCTACATTGAGGGTTCTCACTTTACCGTCGTTACTGACCACCATTCTTTGATATGGTTAAATAACTTACAAAATCCTACTGGACGGCTTTGTCGTTGGGCGATTCGCCTGCAGCAGCACGACTTTTCGATTATTCACCGTAAAGGTAAAGAACATCTAGTACCTGACGCTCTGTCGAGATCAGTTCCGAAAATAGACTGTATTAATACTTCTTCAACTTCTTTAGTCACTCTGCCTGTTCAGGATAAATGGTATTTAAAAACCATTTCTCGTATCTCTACATTCCCTAGAAAATATCCTTCTTGGGTTGTACAGGACGGACTCCTTTATAAACGTTCCAAATTTTCTTCTTCAGATTCTTCTTCGGCCCATTGGAAAATAGTCGTTCCTAAAGAACAACGCAAACGTATTATTTCTGAAAACCACGATCTTCCAACTTCTGGTCACTTTGGAGTCACTAAAACTATTGCTAAAATTTCTATTCATTACTACTGGCCTGCACTTCGTGCAGATGTCATTCGCTATATTCGGCAATGTGCTGTCTGTTCTGCACATAAAGTTGAACAGTCTGCTCCACCGGGGTTTCTAGCACCAAGAGCCAAACCTACTAAGCCTTGGCAAATTTTATGTTTGGATATCGTCGGTCCTCTTCCTAGGTCCTCTAAAGGACATGCTTTTGTGTTAGTTATAGCGGATTGCTTTACGAAATTTGCCTGTTTCTTTCCTTACGCCATGCTACTGCTTCTGCGGTGTGTCAAGCCGTGGAAGACAATATTTTTCTTCTATTTGGTACTCCACAGTACATTATTAGCGATAATGGTGTACAGTTTCGCAGTAAAGAATTTATGAAATTATGTTCTGATTATCGAACCACTATCCTTTTCAACGCTAAATACCATCCTAGAGCGAATCCTGCGGAACGAATTAACCGAGTCCTAAAACTTTAATCTCCTCCTATACCACTCAGAACCAACGTAAATGGGACGTAAATTTAAACAAAATTGGCTGTGCTATCCGCTCTGCAAAGCACGAAGTTATTGGCTGTTCTCCTTATTACGCTTTATTTGGACGCGAACATAACTTATTTGGCGACCTTTAGGTCCACCACCTTCTCCAGATTCTACTTTATTAGACCCAGATCGCGAAAAACTTTCCGACAATAAACTAGTTCGTCAGTTCGATTCTATTCACACTGATATCAATAAACGACTGGCTAAAGCTTATCAAAGTCAACATCTACGCTATAACCTACGACGTAGACCGGTTAAATTTAAACTCGGAGATAAGGTGTGGAAACGCAATTACGTGTTATCAGACGCGGCGCGGCATTTTAATGCGAAACTCGCTCCAAAATTTACTGGTCCTTTCCTAATAAAACGAGTGTTATCTTCCTGGACTTATGAACTCAAAGATTCTGTTGGTAAATCCCTCGGGGTTTATCACGTCAAAGATTTAAAGCCACATATACCGGCCGATGATTCTTCTGAGTCCGATTCCTCCGTGCACTTGGCGTCCTCCTGTCCTCTTCCTCGTCCTGATCGATCCCTTCGCTATCCTAAACGACGCAAAAGACACAAACCTCCTAGCTAAACCCTTACTTCCTTTTCTTTTGCTATTGTGACGTTTTGGCTTTCCTTTTTGGCTCTCTCTTTTCGTATGGGCGGTTGGTTGGGCGATACTGGCGGGCCACTTTTACGGAGACCTCTCCTTCGTCTTCCGTGACCTCTACATCCGGTCCCTTCTCTTTTCCTGTCTGCATTTCTTCGGGGGTCTTCCCTACTAATTTCCTCAGGGGGATCTCTGGAGACTTGCCCTTTCATTTCACTTTCCTATCTTCTGTCTTTGATCTAAATCTACTCTACCTTCCTATTTCAATTTACTGGATGAATGCTTGTATGAATGGAGCTAAGAGGAACGGATGGGTACGCCTTCCCGTGCGAGCTTCGGTGACCACGGGATCCCGGGAATCAGAGTCAATGGGAAAATTTTCGCCGCAAATGTGATTTCTTCTTTCTCTCCTACTATCTCTTAATAGCACCTATGCCATTTCATCTGTGCTAGTTCATGGTGGCATAGGGTTGAGTTGGGGTCTTTAAGGGGCTCCTTTTATTCACGTTTTCGGCAAGGGGGTCAAAATTATGGGCTTTCTTTTCCTGTGGGTTGGGATGGGCGTTCTTCTGGGAATTTGATTTTTAGGCTGCCGGCCCTTAAGTTCGGTTGAGGGTGGGGTACTTTTCTAGTGGGTTGGGTTTCTCTTCTTTCTTCCTCTTCTACTGTGCTTTAGGTTTCTTTAGGTTCCGTGTATACCACGCGTGTTTGCTTTTGGAATGACTGAGACGAAGACAATCTACCTACCCAAATTACCTCATCCTTATCCACTTTGCTTCCTTAACTTTAGTAATAGACCTTTTTTTGTTCTCTCCTAGTTTTTTTGTTTTTTTTGGAAGTATTATCGCTTCACGGTATGCTCTCCTTTCACTTTTGTTTTCTTTTCTCTCTATTTTTTTCCTAGTACCGGCCGAATGCCGAAGGGCTCACGTGGGAGTTTGGAGTCAGGTTGTTCTTTCGTGGAATGCTTGAGTTGTATGCTTTATGGGTGTCTCTGGTGGTATATGCGTCATTGTCGTCCGCACTTAACTTTCTTCCTGTCTTCTCATTTCTTCTTATTTTGGGTTGGGTTTACTTTGTTTGCTCCGGGTTGGGAATGGCTTAGGGTTGTTTACTTCTTCACAGGGGTTTGGTTTTTACTTATATATATTGGGGTTGGGCGAAATACTTGGGGTTGGGAATAATGGGATTTTAGGGCTTCTTGTCCTGAGCGTAAGCTCAAACTTCTCTCTTCCTCCTACCTTCTTTCTTTCCTACCGTACATCGTTATAAATCCTCTTCCGAGGTCTTAATTTTGCTGGGGGGGAATCTGTTACGTGTTTATCGCGAATAACGTGTATTTTCGATAATTTCCTTTACTTTATCTAATGAATGAACTAATTAGTTAGATCTAAATATTAATATTTCCTTATTCGTTGGTGGTATGCTTGAATTGCGTACCTCAAAAATTATTTTTCGCATCTCTACAGTTAAAACTAATTTATTTAACGTACACATCTTTTTTTATTCCTTTATAGATATAAGTTGCGCCATCTCTAAAATTTATGGTCATTTAATAAAGTTTGAAAAGGAATCTTGTTTTAAAAGACAACAATGTAGATATCTGTAAAATTTATTTATCATAATTTGGTTTTAACATTCTTATCTAGTTTGAATAATTTTAATAGTTTGGCAATATTGCTTTTGTTAGGGCGTTGTTCCTAATCTTTCTTTTCTTAACACGCCATTTTCCGATGAGAAGGTTGATCTGCAAGAAAAATTTTTCCTTCCGTTTATAAGATGTTTAAGCATCGTTTCTTTGGAAAATTTTTCATATAATGTAATGTTTTTTTGGTATAAAACTTTACTGACGCTTTACAAGCGGATATTATTGCAATTTTCAATCTTCACATCCTCCGGTAAGTTTAACACATGTTCGACAACTTTTAGTAATTCGATTCTTTCATTTAGGCACTTTCGCACGATTACTTAAATTTATAACATAGGTCTGTTGAAACGAAATCATCGCTATCGGCTCTAAACATCTAAAAAGAGGTATGCTTGTATAAGGTAATTAACAACGTATTTACTTGTGTATCGCTTTCAGCGCCTTGATACCGGCGAAATAAACAGCTATTCTTTATTTATATACATAACTAGCAAATTGGAATGCACTACCGATCACCTTCGTACCTTTTCCTACTGGAATGCTGGCTCTTAACGATTGATTAGCTGTTTTGGTTCCACAAAGTAACTACCACCTTCGAAACACGAAGGGCATTTACAGTTTGGTAATTCTTCATCAAAGGTCAGAATTCTTTATTATTCAATATACACAGGATTTGTGCAATGAACAGTGTATTGCTAAAATTAGTACCACAGAGTTAGGTTACATTTGGGGTTTAACCTTATTACTTACTTGTAACAAAAATTTATCATTTATAATAACATTCTTTTACTGGAGGCTAAAGTGGTTGAATAATTTAGAGTTTGATTTGTTCAATTTGTAATTAATTTCTACATACAAAAAGAAAGAAAAAAACCACACCTATCTTCCCTGGGACGTTGACCTACTTTGTTTCACGGTAGCTGCGCGTTGAAGCTCCTGTTTTTAAAATACATTATACAGGGTGGAACAGATATCGAGGTCAAATGAATTACCGTCATTGTATGAAACCGTATATATATTTATAGTCAAATTTAGAATTTCTGTAGCTTTTCTGTACTTTGTCTTTGATTAATATTAATTATTTGTCATTACGGATAATTTTGTTCAGAGCAGGTTTTGCTGTAATAAAAATTTCTGTACTATTGAATGTCTTGCTTCAATTCTATGCCTTGCACTGGACAGACTATCCAGATATTTCTATTTAATACCACTTCTTAATGTTTTTAATAAAATTCAAGAAACCGAAATTAAAATCATTGGGGATTTAAATTCTATTTTGTGAAACGTAGGCAAGCTGTTTCAAAATATTTAAGCACTACTATTTTCAGGGTGGATCTATTTTAGATCGCACTTTATGGGTTACTTTCGCCCTTTCGGCTGCGATTTGTAAGTACTTACAACCGTCGGGAGCACAATTAACGAAACTTTTCTTTTACATTTAGGGTTCGATTAACGAACTAAATACATTTAGTTTTTTATTCTTTGTGGGCATCTGCGACGGCTCACCACTTGCCATCGTCAGGGCTGAATTATATTTATTGTGTAAGTTAAGATTGTTATGAATACTTTGGGGGAAAACTAGCATAGTATCATATTTGTTTACGTTCGATATTTATTCGACAAGTATTAATTTGAGTTTAAATTAAATTAAATAAACGATTACTGTGTGGTTGTTCGGGTAAAAGTTTGTCTCTCTTTAAATTGTTTCCTTTTTTTTGGAGCACTACCTGTTTCAGGTTTTACAGGGCCTGCCCCTACTCTACTCCTCTTTTTCCTTTTTCTTTCCTTTTCTCCCCTTTCCTGACTAAAACCTGTGGCGCCTATCCTTTAGTGGCTATCTAACCACGTCAACACCATTGTAGCAACCCTCCAAAACCCCACGCATCCAAGTGCTCTGCGGTCAAACGACCGTACGCAGGAGCTTAGTCGAGCGCACTTTCAAAAAAATGTTTACATGCAGGTTAGACATGTAGCAGAATTCATTTTGACCCACCAAACTATTGTAACAAAATAAACATTTTCTATGCAGCCGTTCTAACCTTATCCAGAAAATGTAACCAGATTTGTAATTTTTTTTTGAATTATATGAAAAGTGATTTAATTCTTTCATTATTCACAGCATAAAATAAAATACATAGTAACAAACGTTCGAGTTTGGGGCTTTAGTCACCTTGTCCTTAATAGTATATTAAGTATTAAGAGCGGTAAGGGCAGTTCACCGGACGGAGATTGATCTGAGGCCGACAAGTCCTTAACGTTCGTGCCCATTACATTTTTTTGCACGATCGGCACGATAAACATTACAAATTAAAAATCCAGTGATAACCTGCATTTGTGATAAGTACACAGAACTTTTTTCGAAGTTACCTTTGGTTCTCAGTTTTAATGGTGTACTTGCTATGGATATGTGTAACCAGAAAACAATATTTGTAAATCTGGACGAATCTTAGTGAGTGTTTTTCGACTTATATAAAGTCTGTAGACGTATGAGAAGGCGAATACAATCAAAGCGAAGATTTTTTTCCATTGGGTGCAATTTAACACTTCCTAAGGTACATTTGAACAAATGGTGTGTTTAAAAGCATGTTAATGTTACTGAGCAGGTGTTAGTAGCGTATTTTATGCAACATAATATGAAGTTCAAGTCTCCTGGCAGTTTTTGCGCCAAATCGACCATAAATTTTGAATGATTTATTCGACATTCCTAAATCTACCAAACTTATAGTATTGTTAAGTAAACATGTTGTATACAAACCAAGGAAGTCACAAGTAATTAGCAGAGTAGACATGAGTAATTGTTTAACGGAACCTCCTGACAACGATTTCCTAGTAATGAAGGTATGAGCAGAGAGTAACGTTGACCTGTATTTACTGTTACACGATCAAAGCGCACTAGACATCGTGAAGGTATACCAAGGTAAGTGGGTTGCCAAGCTAACTGCAGTAGAAATGGGTGGCTTTGATTAAAACACAAAGTTGCAATTTTAGGTAAAACATCTTATACTTACCATAAAACCACAGATAACAGCATTCAATCCTAGAAAATGATATCTAGGCGCCACCAAAATCTGAAATTTCTCTGAAATAAATATTCTTATTTGCATTTTTATCATTAAAATGTATCTAAATGTCCGCATGTATGAATGAATCGTGATTTAAATCTGAAACTTTTACTTAAGAAATCAATCGTGACCAACACTGTGTACTCAATACTCCTAATGAATGTAACGTGATTAGATTTTGTAATCGATTTTACTCAAAGTAAACAATTTTTAGATCAATCATTTGGCCAAAATGTCAAAGGTTTGATTATTTTTAAACGATGTAATCCTATATGTCACTTCACATGTCAAAGATATATTATATTGGTTCTCTTTATAACTGTAACTGTAAGAAGGGACCATCACAATTTAAACAAGAGAATAAGTTAGTTAATCGAAGTTTATTAACAAATTTTGCAAAAATATTTACATATATCTTGGCTGCCTCCGTAAAAAAACGATTCTTATAGATTAATAATCCCTACCAAGTAATTTGATTATTCTTAATGCCTAAAATGAAATGTGCTATGTAAACAATAACATCTCTAAAGATAATCAAATTTCCACTATTCAAATATGTAAAATTATACGTACATATATAAATATTGTAGTCTCTTACCAGGTGTAATGTACTGTCCACTGGGGTTGATCTGCTTTAATTAATCCTGAGTATATATGTAGACTTGTCATTAATTACCGACCTTTACGTGGGTCTAACACAGACCGTCGCACTATACGTTAGCTAAAACGTTCGTTCTCATTCACGCCTTCAAACACGTATAAAAATTTAACTTGATTTACTGATTTCCCTGTTAAATGTTTGTCACAGAATATTTAGTTACATTTGATCACTAAATACTTAATAGTCTTTAAACGGGCGATTAAGTACTATTAATAAACGGACATATAATTCACTCAGTACTACTAACGTCCAATGCTGACAACTTCAATGTAAAAATCTCGAAAATATTTAGTTACCTAAAGGATCAATAAGTTTATTTTTGATTGCGTATGTTTAATACACAATACTTCATTTTAACGTAATGATATCCGTTTGCTACAAATCTGTTTAAACAATTCTAAAATTTTAGAAAAGCTTAATAGTGATTTTCATTACTCATTAATCATTTTATTTGTAAACTACATTATCCTCGAAATGGGTTTTTGTAGTACAACTAATATTTATATACTACGGTACGAGTTATTTGCAAATAAAAACTTAACACATGCGATTACAAAATAATCGCCCTCTTAAGGATTACTCTCAGTATAAGTATCTCTCTGTTCTAGCCGGCCACTCTTCCTTATGTATACCCTGCAAAACGTGATCATGTTTATCCCGCCCAAACCAAAACAGCCTATACCAGCGGAGTTTCTAAGACGGATCTTTGACGCTCACTAAAGCGGTAAATGTCACCAACGCAAAACTAGGGACCACTGCATCGGCTATCTTGAAATTTTATATAAATCTTAGTAATTCTTTGAAACGTTTAAATTTCGCGTCCATACTCACTCCACATAATATTCAGATCTAGATTCAACTTTTTATGAAATTTCCACGTGCGCAAACTTTCCTTATGCAAAATTCCGCAAATTGTAACACCATGTGTCCTTGATCATACATAAATTTTCATGTGTGCAATATTGTGTCATTCATGAAAGCGAAACTATGGTTACAGATTCTTCCTCTACAAATTAATACGATATCAACATATCATAAATTCACACTACATCCATTTGTAGCAATTCTAAACCCACAGTCGTTAAAATACAGAAGCCAATTTAGTACTATTCACGATCGTCTCAACAGGGGTGTTACTAAAACACTATTTTTCATTCAAATTTAGTACATCTAACCCATAAATATTTATATAACATTTAAATAAAATTGTACATAGTAGTCAATGCTTTACTAAATATTACAATGGAATTTACACCAACTTACATTATATACACAAAAAAAATTTTCGTGCAAACTCACGTTCAAATATTGTCAAGGTTGAGTCCTACGCACAACCCAGTGCTTCAAAATATTCTCACACCACCTACATATTGGTTAATTTCAGGTAGCATTGATAATGGGTGTAGTTGGAGCGTCCCGAATGTAAGAACTATATGATTTGACCATTAATTATTAGGGGGGATCGAAAAAAACTAATTTTTGATAACGCTTTTGGGGTAGTGCGGAAAAGTTGCCTCTATATATAAGTAACTTATGTGCAAAATTACACCACCCTAGGATAACGTCTTCTGCCCTGGCAAGGGGCGTGAAATTTCAAAATTTTAGTAAAATCGCCATAACTTATTTTTTTTTTTTCAATTTTTTAAGTGTCACAGCACTTTGCGGTAGTGTGCAAAAGTTGCACCTATGTATGGTTAATTACTGTGGAAGATTTGACGTCCCACGAACAATATCTTCTGTTCTGGCAAGGAGCCTGAAATTACCCAAAAATCGACAAATACAATGTTTTTTTCATTATTTAATATTTATTAAGCATAAACTAGAATTGTCATATACTCGCTTACTATTAGATATAAGAAATAAGTCTTCAAAATCTAAGTACAAAAATGTGTGTTTTGTTAAGTCTTTAGGTTTTGTACTGTCTCTTGCACCTAAATTCAGGCATGGCTTTTCTCGATTTCAGAGTGGAGCGAATAAATCCGTCCCGGTTGTTATCACCATACACTTTCTTTGAGGCCTCGGTAACCAACTTTACTGTTCTTTCCACAGCTTGTGTGTGGCATGGGAACTTTGTAAAAGTCCAGTCAATTGGTATTGGTCCTTCCAGCATACTTTGCAAATCTTGTGTAGTCACGTCATTTAGAATGGGTGGTGGCGTTACTTCGCTGGTCGACCAGTGAATTAGGTCGACGTAGTCGTTTGCTTCGAAGTTTATTTGTGGGATATTGAACTTTCTAATCCCAACGTTTCCCACTGTCTGATTTGATTTTCGTGCTTTTATTACTCTGCGAATGCCAAGGGTTCTGATATGTGTTCTTTCATCAGTCAGCATCGCGAGCAGAATGTTTTCTGGAGATGCGAAGTAAGCATTCCGAGAAATCACTTTGTCTACAACGTCGCGGTAAACTTGATCCAAGTATCTGGATGACTGAATGAAGTGGTAAAGATTTCGAGCTCCATCCTTAATTGAATGATAGACTTTGATGCGGAACCAAGATGGCACATACACTCTGATAACGAATTCTACTAGGATACGCAAGCTGTCTGATGGTTCCGTGGTGGAAACATACAGTCTTAATATCCTGTTAGCTGATGTCAACCAGCGGGACATATGCCTGAGCTAACGGCGAGAGCAATATCCCTCAGATACTTCTAGTCCTTACTCAAAGTGAATGTATCATGGGATGGCAAGGTGCAGTTAACAGGCTCAAGTGTTACCACTGGAAGCAGCTCACACGCCTTCAAAGATTTTCCAATCCAACCAGTGTAGGAAGAGGGTCCAGAGGTGGGACCATCGAGGAACTCGAAAAAGTGATGGAGAGGCAATTCATTGAAATGTAGTTGACAAACAGCCCATTGCACAGCTTTCCCGGTCTTCAGTTCAAGACAACGCAGTACTCCTTTGTGTACGCCGGTATTTACGGCCGTTCCATCACACCCTAGCACAAGAATACGGTTGAAACCTCCGGGCACTTCTGCTGTAATATAGTTGTGAATACTTTCAGCAATGGCCAGACTTGATCCTGAATCAGGTGTAACATGACCGATGTATCTAGATCCTGGTTCTTTCACCAAGGAATAGTGCTCCTCTACAATTGTTCTTTGGTAGTATTTATCATTCACCCTTTCCCTTGCCAATGTTTTGTCACGTCGCCCGTCGAAGTAAAGACCTATTAAATGATCATTGTCATTGTCTGAACTCTGCTTTTGAAGCTCTTGCATGGTTCGATGCCTTTCTCTACCAATTTTGTTCTTATCAATCACTAAAGATGTATCCGATTCAGTGACTAGGCCTACGTCATGCAAAACGCTAGAGGCTATGGCAGCCGTGGCTTGAAGCGATACCCCAAATCTTTGGCTTACTAATGCGGTATTTGTAAGTTTCCTTCTCATTTGCGATGAGGATGAAGTTGACGGTCCGGAATTGTAGTCGTAGTCATCAGGTTCAGATTCCTTATCCTCATCCATTGTCTCACCATCTTATAAGAACGTTGATGTTGACAAGGGCTCATCACCATCAGGCTGCGACGAGCAGGACGCAGTAGATTTAGAACCACGAAGGAATTGTTTTGCGTTCCTTCCGGCACGTGCTTGAAGCTTTTTGGTTTCTTGCAAATCGAGCGAACCAATGCACATTAGGCGCTTTGTTCTTTGATTAGCAAGAAATGTCTGTTCCTTAACGGTAACCTTGGATCCCTTCGGGAAATTGCACTCTGTAAACGTGGAACACTTACAAGCTGCTATATCAAAAAGAAAGCGTAATTCTTCTTTAAACTTCTCCACCCTTGCTTTAGTAATTATGCTTTTCTCTACTCTTTTATAAACTGCCTTGATATCGATATATTTCTTGTGATATGCATGAATCATATCAAGGACACGTTTCTTTGAAACTGTCGGAATGGAAGCATCAGAATACAGCATTTGCAGCTTTACACAAACTTGTTCTGCGATGGAAGAAAATGCGGGTTCCTTGTTACCAGTTGTTTCAGATCCGAGGCGCCATCTTTCGTAAATGCAGCATTTAATAATATCCTCGTATGTTGGAAGCATCCTTCCAAAATCTGTCGGTGATCCGAAAATTGGGCAGTCTAATGCTCCTCGCTTTGAAAATTTTGAAGATTTTGCCATGTTTTGTTTATGCTCACTGCGAGCTCAGTTCACGACCTGTAACAAAAAAAATTTCCATCTAAACTTAAATAATAAGCTTAATGATTATTATTATTGGTAAATAATAAAAATAATAATTTGGAAAATCTGCTGCTGAAATAATTATATTTATATCTAAAGATATAATGAGAAAACAGTGTATTTGTCGATTTTTGGGTAATTTCAGGCTCCTTGCCAGGGCAGAAAACGTTATCCTAGGGTGGTGTAATTTTGCACATAAGTTACTTATATATATAAAGGCAACTTTTCCGCACTACCCCAAAAGAATTATCAAAAATTAGTTTTTTTTGATCCCCTATTAATTATATAGAAGATCGATGTTCCTTAATTGTGGTCGCAATTCTCAAGACAAAAACAGGTGATGAACAAACCTTTACAATTACCAACCATCGAAACGGAGAGATTCATGTTGTACAAATATTCAGAAAATGTGTTTGTCTGCGACCTAATCGCGTTGGGCGATGCTTCTATCAAATTATTGGTAGAAACACTATCGCAAATTTTAAAATTGTTACTTGTCTGAAAAAGGAAAGGTTTACATAGCGCATTCGTTTAGGCGGGCGTCCGCTACGTTATTGTAACAGAACCCGAGAAAACTAAACCCCATTTATTTTTACTAATTACGGCGCTACGTGTTCTATACATTTTAAGTATGATAAGGAAAAGGCCACGTGTTTCATTTCTTCCCCAATGGGGAGGACGGGCTGTGAATCGTGGATTCCCAACATACATTCATCAAGTGTGTATGTATGGACCGATTGAGGTGCAGTCAGGATAGTATTGGGAGGAACGGAGCTAGGATCTTGAGTGAATCGATACTACCCGTCTAAATAACCTCACATGGTGTGCGTATTGGCTGTGAACATGCCGATATATGTGGATGAGAACAACATTCATAGAAGCCTCATACAGGGTAGACGGTAACGAGAATCGAACGCATTGCCCCCCTAATCCTAAGCAGATCATGTTACCATAACTCCAGTAGCTCGGTCTGGTTGATAAATTGAATTTGTAAAACATGAGGTCCCAGACAAAATAATTCAGGATAAAGCACAATATGATTATTCCAGTGAAACCAGATAGTGTGCTAAAGAAACATAACGTTATAGTTTAGAGGAAGATAAAACATAAACTAGTCAAACTATGTTTTATTAAAGAGTACGTTACAATTTACTTATACCATACGATTTTCATTCATACTTAAAATACTTATTTTTTGGGTTAAAACCATCATATTACAATATTCAAACGATGCTGTGATATTGAGTAATAAGTAATAAACTTGTTAACAAACTTAAAAATATGAAAACGCAAATAGCAATACAGTATATTACTCAAAATATGCATATTTTAATCGTGTAGTACCATTAATAAGAAATTTGGTTCGATTTTAATATTTTATTATAATATTTTAATTTGCATAACACGTCAATCTAAAAGTGCCTTATTTTTTACTATTAAAATGTTTATGTATATTAGAACCGTTATTAATTTTCGATAATTAAATTTTGGAGCTCATGCATAATAAAGAATACCGACTACATTCACGAAGAAATATTTATTTCAAATGTATTGATGTTAATAATTAATTAATGTTGGTTTCTAATTATGGAATTTGGTTCCAGGTAAGCCTTCTATCAACAATTCCGCTTCAGCACAATTCTGTAAGTAAATATATTTATGAACCGTTACGAAGTTGTAATTATTCGTATTATAGGTTTATTAGAACACTTATGTAACATTAGAATGTATAAAGCGTTAAAAAAGGTGTTAAAAAAATTTATTTCATTATGTCCATGCTAATTAGTTCAGGTTCATTTAATTTATTTAATTCCAAATATTCTTCATTTTATAAACTAAAACGTAATTGTCCATTAGCCACGTTGGTAACATCGATTTGTAACAAATACTTTCAGCTAAAAATAAAAGTAACAAAAATGTGTCCAAGATATAAGAGTGTACCATCACACAGTGGTAAACAAAAATAACATTTGCTTAACTTCCACGGATCCGTGATGTACTTACTATCTTCTGCATTCACTGAAGGGGATTCCACAGTTAATTCATACTCCTTTAATTATTTTTGATGCAGTTTTACAGGCTAAGAGGGTCATGGTTCTTATTCAAGTAACTAAAAACACGCTTGTTATAACTCAATAAAATCAAAATCGGTAATAAAGTATCACTAAGGCCCCACCTGGTTTTAAATTTCTGTAATAAAATTAGATCTAATCGTCCGCATCAGCCAGGAGTTCAAACTGTTCATTCAAAACTCAAAAACTTGACAAAGTCAATTCACATTCATCAAAAATTTCGCTCAACCAGTGCTCTATCCATGATATTACTTACCTAAATTCCGGTATCAACTTGTAAATTGCTGATTAGATTAGATAGAAATCCAATGGCGGTGAGGGTGGGTTTATTAGGAACCGTTTTTTGTTTTTATCAAATATTTCTAAAACAGCTGCATATTTCAAA
This sequence comes from Vesta saturnalis, assembly GCA_036346205.1. Taxonomy (NCBI): domain Eukaryota; kingdom Metazoa; phylum Arthropoda; class Insecta; order Coleoptera; family Lampyridae; genus Vesta; species Vesta saturnalis. The sequence goes on along the minus strand of JARFJB010002353.1, from coordinate 1,532,472 downwards.
AATATAAAAATACCTAGATATAGAACTTAAATATATCGATTAATTATGTTCGCAATTTTTTGGTACGGCGCGTAATTTAGCGGCAAAAAATGTACAATTTAAGTGTTAGCTCACATTTCAATATTTGAATAACGTTGAATTTTATAAGAAAACGTGTAGACATATGTTTTAAAGAAAATTTAAATTTACATAACTTTTCTTAGTATTATGTATTATCTAATTTTTTTTTAGCCATACTATGGGTACTAATTTCAAAATATTTGGCGGTAACATGTTTCAGGACATTCTTTACACGATGGTGATATCAGATTTTCAATTGGACGAATTATTTTAAAATGGCGACTTTCATTTCAACTTCTTTTTTTTTAAATGGAATGGAATAATTTTTTTATTATTATTGAAATCCTAAAAACATTCTTTTTACCATAGTATTTCGTTTTTCTTAAAAAATCATTTCTTTCCCTATTAATAAGCAAACTAACATTTTAATCTAGTAGCGCATGAACGTTTTACACTCGATGTTATTTTTGGCCAAATATGAAATAGCGGTAGACACAAAAGAAACAATTAAACTTTATTTTGTAATAAATATCTACTTTTAGAAACTCAAAATTGAAAATTTACATCAAATAAAAATTAGATATTTACAAAAATAGCTCGAAATGTTTTTCTTTTCCAATGCATACATTGAAACGTCGTCCAATTGAGCCAATAAAGCGAAGGATAATTTCCGGCGAAATTTCTTTTATGCAAGTACAAATTCTGTCTCGCATATTTTCAATAGTTTTTGGTTCAACGATGTACTCCTGGGATTTTACATACCCCCAGAGAAAAAGCCCAGTGGTGAGATATCAGGTGACCTAGATGTCCAAACAACTGGTCCTCCATGACCAATCCAACGGTTTTCGTATCGATTATTTAAAAACTCCCTAACTGGAAGGGCATAATTTGCTGGAGCGCCATCTTGTTGCCACCACAAATTATTTTTGATATTTTGTGTGAGTTCATTTAGATTGTTACACGTCCAAACCGCACTAGGCGTCGTGTATGCTTACTAATGTAAGCGGGTTGCCAAGCCAGCTAACAGGAAGATGGGCGTGGTCGAAATAATAAGTAAAATGAATGATTAATACCCTCAAACACCTTACACCGATATTCAAACAGCTCAGTCCGGGAAAATATGTCTCCAGGCGCCACCACAATCGAAACTTTGCTAAAATAATTGTCTTAAGCTGGGTGTTAATTAACCCTACTTGATTGTGGAAAGTAGGATTGTGCTTACTCAGTAAACTCTCACACGAGGGTCCTAAAACAAACACTCGTCCCAAACAATTCAACTCAAACTCAAATATATTTAGTACTACCCAGATTATTAGAAACTTTTTGAATACACGTCGTATACCAAAATTTCCAAGACAAAATTTATCACTCAAATTTAACTGCATTCACGTAACCAACAGTTATAAAAAAAACTGAAATACACGGGTCGTCACAAACTTCCTGATTGTACCCTGTACATCCAGAATACCAAAGTTATAACACGTTAACTGAATATTTTCTACGTATCTCTCGTATACATATAAAGTTAAATCTCTACTTATTAATGAATAAAATAGTTCTTCATTCAATGATTGATTAATTTTTAAAATTCCTAACCAAAAGAAAAGCAATGTCATCGGCTTAATAATTGCTCCTTTATAATACCTCTGAATCATATGGGACATTCGTAAATATGTAAGTTCTCAAAACTCCATCTCTTAGTTATACTTAATGAAATTTTTTAATCAACAGCTGATCCGTCATTAGTGTATTGCGTTAAACGAAACTAACATGAAAATCTTCTATTTAAAATTAACCTGGCAAATATAACCTTTCAGGTTGTTCATTAATCTTAAAACCAAAATATGCAAAGTCTACATTTAACTTGTCAAAAACTAGGTCACCAATTAAGTAAACGTCACAAATGTGTCTCATAACTGCCTAAATAAACAACAGAATAAAAGTTAACGATAAATATATATTGTCCTGCACAAAATAATAATAAAAAAAAACAAATGTTTACATACACTACAACAGCGTGGTTGAGAAACCACAACACATCACTGTCAATACAAATTTGCGTTTCTGCAAAAATGTTTACTACTAAAACAGACAATACAACATAACTCGAGATCGATTACCTTTTTCCTTCAACACTAATTAATTAAATAAAAATTACACAAAAATACGCAAATAAAATTAACCAAAAAGATAATCGTGCTCAACTGAGTTTTTAAGGTTCTTAAATGTAATTCTTACTTAAAGACTGTCCATTCATCCTACGTTTTTATTTCTTCTCTCTTCCCGTAAACCAATTATTTGTAGTCCATGTGTATCCTTAGATTGCCTGAAGGCACACAACAAGTACTTCACAATTCCACAAACACTTAGTCCTTTCGGTACTAGCGATTAGTCCAACTATACGAGGTTATTGCTCCAATGACCCGTAATAATCTGTACACGTTTGGTTGCTTCTTTAAAGTTTCTCGCAACCTTTAGGACAATTAAGCCCTTCCTTACACAAATAAACTTTTAATGTCATATAAAATTGCTTTAACATTGGCTCAATTTACTACGAATATTTCGTTCACTTAAAGGTGGTCCCATAAATAATTTGAACTAAGGACCATTACAAGCACACGCGCCGCGCTCAACACTATAACGTAACAACTGTTATCTTATTATAAATCTGCTTACGCACTTTTTCTTGAAGAAAAATAAACTGATTTTATCTTCAATCTCAATTTTATTAATTGTTTTATTTATGAATGTCTTATACGATTCATCCCCTTTCGGGTTACGCAGTTGTTTAAACAATAACTGCCTTCAATATTATTCAGAAATATAACTCCAACTCAACCCATTCTGATTTCACACTTCACCTCGCGCGCGCGTCTTCCACCGAGCTCTCACTGACAACCACCAAAAGCCAAAAGCAAAAAGCAAAAAGCTCCCGTCAATCTCTGACTTTCCTATTTATACCTCAAGCCATCCATCTTTAAACGTGTCTGACTTCCTCGCTATATTCACCAATGGTATTCACTCAAACTTTCTTAGTGCCGACTGATGCTACCCTCTGTACAAACACGCTTGTAATTACTATACATCGCCATGTTTGTTCTTACCTGCAAATTTTACAATTACTTTATGGAGAAGCCATTTTTCGTCATCACATTCATTCAGTGGCCACTCTGGACCATTACACAACTTTCAACGTTTATCTCTCACCTGCGCTCATCCTCCTTCCGCAAAATTTGCAATAATAAGTACAGTCTAAGGTCTCAAATCCCATATACGTACATGTATTCTCAAAACTGATTGCACAACATTACGAGAACTTTCTATAATCAACAATTAAACATACCAAACCTTTCTTTACATATTTCCTAAAACATTCTATACTTATACATTCACCTCTTCTGGCAAAGATTACTCCTTTATCTTCCAACATTTCATTCCTTATAAAGTAGTCAACAGTAGCAACACGTTATCGACCCATCGACAAATTTCTCTTCACATTTACATTCATCAGAATCTATTTATTCCAACACCAATGTCTCTATAACATTCAAATACACGTATCTGCATGCTGAATGATATTTCTCCTAAATTGCCAGTGGCGTATCGTCCACCCACATACATTATGCATATACACAAAAAAAAATTTTTTTTTGTTTAAACTCGATACACCCGTACTCAAAACACGTAATACGCGTCATTATAACATCTTACATACAGGGTGCGTCAACGCAACCTTACAAGATGATTGTGAATTTCATTTTCTAATAAATTGAGGCAATTATCTCCAGTTAGTAATAAATATTGGCCCAACAATGTACTGTCCTATAATTCCACACCATACGTTTAAACTCCATCGATGTTAACAACGTCGCTCACGGGTCCAGTGTGGATTTACATTATCGTAATAGCAACAGCATCATTTCGAAAACTTGCTTCGTCCGAAAATAAAACGTTAAAAAAGTTTCTATTTTGCCCTGCCTGTTGCAAACCCCATTGTGCAAAATTAATTCTTAACAGAAAATCATTTTCGGTTAATTCTTGGTGAAGAATCATTTTTAATGGGTGAAATTAATTTTTTTTATCCTCCAGACCTAACTATGCGGTACTCCAACCAAATCTGTAATCTCCCTAGTACTGACATGGGGATCCTCAATAATGTGTAGCATTACCTGGTTTTCATTTAACGGTTTCTTATAATCCACAGTTCCCGTTTCAAGCGTTTTCTGCAATAATTTAGCAAATGTTCAACGTTCAGAGTGCCTTCTATTTGGATATTTATTTATGAATAATGTGGCTGCTTCACAAGGATCTTCATCTGCCTTTACAAGTATTAGGAGCATATCAATTAACTCTTCTCGTATAATTTAACGGCATTCTAAAAACGTATCAATTAATTTTAAATTAACAGTTATAATCTTCAATAATACAATTGTTATTAACAAGCACTGACAACTAAATTGTATTGGTAGACGTTTGACTACTAGATTAAAATTTAATTGTTTCTTTTGTGTCTACCGCCACTTGATATTTGGATAAAAATAACATCGAGTATAAAACATTCCTGCGCTTCAATATTAAAATGCTAGTTAGCTTTTTAATAGGGAAAGAAATGAATTTTTAAGAAAAACGAAATACTATCATAAAAAGAATGTTGTTAGGATCTCAATAATCAAGAAAAAATTATTGCACTCCATTTAAAAAAAAAAGTTGAAAGTCGCCATTTTGAAATAAGTAGTCCGATTGAAAATCTGATAGCAACATCGTGTAGAGAATGTCCTGAAACATATTACCACCAAATATTTTGAAAGTAGTACCTATAGTATAGCTAAAAAAAAATAAGGCGCTTACTCTGAAGCAGGCTGTATATTAATTCTAGCTGATATAAAGTTTTAAACCTCAATTTGACAGATTATTTTGTTTCTGTTTTCTGTTTTCAACGTATAAAGAAGAGGTTGCACAGTTATCCTAAAAAAAAATTATATAGGATTTTTCATACAATTCCATTGCACGTCGTGTATTTATATAAATAGTGCCAACGTTCTGGATTGTTTCTCTCTCTTTTTGAATCGGGTTGGATAATTTGTTGAATCTAGCTAAATAAATTTATGACGTGCCACGGAACGTGCATGAAGTTTTAATCATCTGTTTGATATGGATTGTTGTTTTTGCTTTTACCATGTTACTTATTTTCGTAATTAACTTATAAAAGAGGTTACGTAATTATCTTACAAAAATGTTATTAAAGTAGTTTTATTTCTTTTAATTTCTATTTTATAGGTCGTGTGGTGTTTCACACCAGATCTTTAGCTTTAAAGTGTTCAATTAAATTATTATGTTATCGCCAAAACATAGTTGTTATAGTATATCAAGTACAAATGATTAACTCTTGTCGGTAAATATACCATCAACACACAGGATTGTTTATCTTACAGTTGCTAGTTCTCATTAAATTCCCAAAAATAATTGAATAACCAATGTAGATTATACTAAAGTATTCCCTTTTTTTTTTGATAAATTAATTTACCGTAAACCAAATTATTGAATACCTTGGCTAGTAATGTCTTAACGGACAACTATGACAAGCATTAATATATTACAATTATTTGCTTAGTATTCTGATTCAAGGGGAAAACTTCTACGATTAAATTTCACTTAAATACAGAATAGAAAATTGAAATTAAATGACAATATGTTTTCAATGCATAAACCTGCTACAGTAAAACGATTTGATTATGGCAAAGAACATTTTCTTTAACTCCAAGCATTCTTAACTTCTAATAAACTATACAGGACATCTCACAACGAACTGTCGCAATCAATTTCTCAGAATATAGAGTTTGGAAGAAGTTGAAAATATGGCACCTTCCTAAAGTCGATGGGGGTAATTCGACTAAAATATTTTCAAAATGATAACACTTGCAGTTATACCGTAAGTTGATGCCTTCTTGCTTATTTTAAGTGGAACACCCTACATGTTATTTAATTTTCAGAATTTTTCAGATATTTTAAATTTTTTGTAAAAAATGGCGCTTGTAGGTATAGATATAGCTATCAATCTCTCCTATATGAAAAACTTCTTTAGTTAATTGGGAGTATTAGTGAGGCACTTATCCGTCATCTTGGATTTTTGTGACCTGGGGCACCTTGGCCGCCATTTTCTATGTGCCCACGTGGGGATCGTATTTTTCAAACCATTTTTTTATTGCTTCTTTTTGGAGATCATTTTCAGTCCTTGATGGATCTTTCATCGTAATCAGACCTCTTTTGGTTGTGTTAAGAACCTTTTTGTTAGTTTACTCCCTTTTTATGGCTTCTTTTCGGAGGCCATTTTCGGCCCCTTGATGAAGGTTTGGCCCTAATTAGGACCCTTTTGGTTGCATTAAGAGCCTTTATGGCAGTTCAGCCCTTGAAAGGTAGGAAAATGCGTGCGCATACAATGTTCCGATCGGTGATCCTAAGAGCAGCTTCTTTTACATGATTAGTTTCTAATTGGTTCTTAGCCCCACCCAGCTTCTGAGCTCTGATTGGAGGCTTAAGGCTCTGCAATGGTTACGATGGTCAAATTTGAAAATGTTCCAATAAGGGGCCCTAATGACATCTCATAAGACAGCAATAAGAACTAGTGTTCGATCTGCGCCCTCTTGTGGCCCCCTTGTCTGGAGATACTATTATAAATAAGGGGGCTCTAATGCCATCTCATAAGACAGATATAAGAACTTGTGTTAGGTCTGCGCCCTCTTGTCGTGGCCCCTTTTGCTGAAAATAGAATTATAACGGGGCTCTAATGCTATCTCATAAGACAGCTATAAGAACTAGTCAGGTCTGCGCCCTATTGTCGTGGCCCCCTTGGCTGGAAATAGTATTATAATAAGGGGGCTCTAATGCTATCTCATAAGACAGCTGTAAGAATTTGTGTTAGACCTGCGCCCTCTTGTAAGGGCCCCCTTATCTGGAAATAGTATTATAATAATGGGTCCCAAAACAATAAAACAAGAAAGCGGGTAAATTGTAAATGTTTTTTGTAATAAAAATTTAAACATAAAAGATTATGGTACTTTTAAGTTAAATAAGAAGCTTTATTTCGGTGCTTTCAGTTAAATACATGTCAATAAATTTTAAATGACAACTTCTAAATCAATTAAATAAGGGTAAGCGTTTGAACAGGTTTTTATACCCTGCGGTTTGAATATTAATAATAAACAAAGATAATAATAATCTAACCAGTAAAAGGCTCTTGAATTGAAATAGGCGCGAAATAACGTTTAGGATTGCTACAATATTTACGAAAAATACGGCTCTATTAAACCCATGTGATTGTTAAAACTTTAACTTAAAAAAATTATAAAGCAAACGAAAACCTTTTGTCTAAGGAGTGGACCCGAACAGGTACCTATACATTGTTGCAGTAACGATGAATTCATAGAGAACTAATAAAATATTTGTTTAAGTATCACGGCTCGCGACAATAATAAAACTGATTTGATAAATAAATATTAGATGACATTGAAATAACTATAACTCGAAAAGCTAAAAAAAAAATAAATAAATAAAATAAGTAAATAAATAAAATAAATAAATAAAATAAAAATAAAAAATAAATAAATAATAATTGAACCGTTTGGCCGCTAATAAATACCAGCAAGTCTGGCGAGGGGCGCAAAACCAGGAGTCGCGTATAGAGCAGTATGGTTGAAACGCGTGGTGTGATTGAAAGGTAGGTAAGAAAGAAAAACAAAATGTACATGTATATGTACATTTTTGAAATTCATACAGTAAGTATACGATCTATTATTTATATCTATCTATTATGTCGTGACAGTAGACATAACTGTCCGGTAGTAGGACGATACCGTTAGTAGGAAATGCTACATCGTCCGGGGCACGCTTGGACAGTAACCGGTCTGCTCGATATGGTATTACTCAAGAAAACAATACAATTGCCTCGGATCGACCTGGCTACAAGGGGCGGTCAAGGTCGAAACAGACAGGCCCCGTTGCTGACGACTGTGCAAGGAATGAATGGTACGTGGAATGTTAGAGGCATACGTGGTAAAGAATTTGAAATTTCGAATGTAATGTATGAAAGACACCTTGATATTCTGTGTGTATCGGAGACAAAGCGCAAAGGAAAGGATGCTGTGGAGATGGCGGATGGCAGCCTGACACTATGGTCAGGAGTTGAGACGGAAGTGCATGGCGCAAAAGGAGTTGGGGTGATCATAAGTGAAAGAGCGAAAAGATGTGTAGAACAGTACGAATTGGAATCTCCCCGGGTAATATGGGTTAGAATGAAAGTGGAGTTTCGAAGAATTTTTCTTATTGCATGTTATGCACCGGTGAATGGAGAAAGAGACCAGGAACGTGAGAACTTCTGGAATGAAGTAGAGAACGTTTTGAGCGTATGTAAGCCAAACGAAAGAGTGATTATATTGGGGGATATGAACGGATGGGTGGGTGTACAGAGAGAACATAGTGAACGCGTTCTAGGAAAGTTTGGAGACCAAAGAATCAATGAGAATGGTGAACACCTGCTGAACATCTGTGTGGGGAGAAGCCTGTTTGTATCCAATACGTGGTTTAAACATAAAAATGTGCATATGTATACATGGCAAAGAGGTGAATCTAAAAGTATGATAGACTTGATAGTGTATGATGAACGGCTTAGAAACCTGGTGAAAGACACAAAAGTAATGCGCGGAGCGGAGTGTGGATCGGACCACTTTTTGGTTGTATCGACCTAAAGGTAAACGTGAACAAAACTAAGATTGTGGTGTTCAATCGGGAAGGTGGAAAGGAGAGTAGAGTATATACTCTGCAAGATGAAATTGTGGAGCAAGTGGACGAGCTGGTATATCTCGGTAGAATGTTTACTGCAGATGGTACAATTGAGAGTGAGATTGGACGAAGGGTCAATGCTGGAAGGAAAGTGATTGGAAGTATGTGGACGATAATGAAAAATGAAAGCATGAGCCTAGCTGCGAAACGAGCAATCTATAATGGCGTATTCGTCCCATCAGTACTGTATGGAAGTAGACATGGGTATGTCAAAAAGCACGAAAGAAAAATAAATGCCGTGGGTATGAGATTTCTGGAAGGCATGTGGTAAAACGAGAAGGGACAAGATAAAAATGAATGCATAATGAGGGAGTGGTGAGAAAAGACGATGATGGATAGATATAAAAGTTGTACATTACGTTGGTTTGGTCACATTGAGAGAATGAACAACACAAGATTAACGAAACAAATATATGTGGGTCAGGTTAGGGAAAGGCCGGGGCTGGTAGGCCGCGTAAAACTTGGCTGAATGTAGTAGAATCTATGATAAAGGAAAGAAAGATAAGGAGTTCTAAAAACAAAAGGGCATGTCAGAGACTATGTATGAATCTTACGGAAGCTAGGGAGGTATGCGGAGATAGGAAAGCATGGTGAAAGATTGTGAATGAAAAATAAATAAGAGGCAGGGATTGTTTTGCCTTCCCCGCAAGGGAATGGCGTGAAGGTTAAGTTAAGTTAAGTTAAGTTAAGTATGTTATCTCATAAGACAGCTATAAGAACTTGTGTTAGGTCTGCGCCCTCTTGTCGTGGCCCCCCTTGGCTGGAAATAGTATTATAACAAGGAGGCTCTAATACTACCTCATAATACAGCTATAAGAATTTGTGTTAGGCCTGCGCCCTCTTGTCGTGGCCCGCTTTGCTGGAAATAGTATTATAACGGGGCTCTAATGCTATCTCATAAGACAGCTATTAGAACTAGTTAGGTCTGCGTCCTCTTGTCGTGACCCCCTTGACTGGAAATAGTATTATAATAAGGAGGTTCTAATACTATCTCATAAGACAGCTTTAAGAACTTGTGTCAGGTCTGCGCCCTCTTGTCGTGTCCCCATTGTTGCAAAACTTGAATTTGCTTGTAGAGTCCTCTAGTGGTATATGGGCTAATGAATATGTTTTCTGTAATAAAGGTAGCGTCACTTAGCGGTAGGACTAATTAGGGATTGTTATGACGCCATCTACGAGGGGAGATTTGAACTTGTATTATAATAAGGGGCCTACTGCTAACTTATAAAGCAGACAAAGGGCTTCGCAACTTGCTTTCGGGTCTATGCCCCTGGTCCCTTGGCGGGAAATTTTAATTTGAATATATATTTAAGTGTTTACATTCTTGGCCGCCATAACCTGTAATGACTTAAATACAATTTAAAATTTTCCTCCAGGGACGAAGACGCAAAAGCAAGTTGCGAAGCCCTATACCTGCCTTATAAGTCAGCGTTAGGCCCCTTATTAGAATACAAGTTCAGATTTCTCGCAATAAACAATCAGAATGTAGAGAGTGAAAGATTTAGTAAAACATTGAAAACAAAGATGTGGCAAGGGGATAAACCACGAGAGCAAGTTGTGAAATCCTACACTTATCTTACAAGTTAGCATTAGGGTCCCTTATTAGAATGCAAATTCAAATTCCCCGCCATAAACAAACAGAATGTAGAGACTTAAATACATATTTAGATTTTCCGTCAAGGGATCTACCTTATTATTAGAACGCAGATTCAAATTTTACCGCCTTAATCTACAGACACTTAAATACAAATTCAGGTTTTTATACCTAAAGGCCAGGACAAGGTGTCGAAACTCCGAGAGTAAATTGCGAAGCACTACACTTGTCTTGAAAGTTAGCACTAGGGCCCCTCTTATTAGAATACAAATTCAAATTTACCGCCAATAGGCCTGGTGTTTAAGACCCGAGAGTAAGTTGCGAGGCCTTATACCTGTCTTATAAGCTAGCATTAGACCCGCTTGTTAGAATACAAGTTCAAATTTTCCCCCAAGAGTACCACGACAATACACGAAGACCCAAGAACAAGTTCCGATCACGACAAGGGGCGAAGACCCAAAAACGAGTTGCGACGCCCTACACCCATCCTACAATCTCGGTTATGTTAGGGGCGGGTTGGAGTGGAGGTCGCCGAAACAGCTTTCGCTGAAAGCCTCGCGTCGCAAGATTCTACCTATATGAGTCCCAGACGCATACGTTTTACCTTCAAAGCTAGTGTTAGACCCCTTATTTGAAATCCCACCATAACCATTACAAGGACCTGTATGCAGTTTTAAAATATACCGCCATGTGGCGCCAGCTATATTCGTTAGTCTATACACAAGTAGATGGTGCTATTAACAAATTCAGATTTTACACCTAGGGGTCAGGACAAGGTGTCGAAGACCCGAGAGTAAGTTACGAAGCTCTACACTTAGTACAAGTTAGTATTAGAGCCACTCTTATTATAATACAAATTTAAATTTCCCGCCAAGGGGGCCCGGAGGGCAAGTTCCTATGTCTGTATAGCTAGCATTAGGCCCACTTATTAAAATACTAGTTCAAATTTCTCACAATAAGTAATCAGAATGTAAACGCTTAAATACAAATTCAAATTTCGCACCAGGGCTAAGACCCGAAAGCAAGTTGCGAAGCCCTATGTCTCTCTTATAAGTTAGCAATAGGCCCCTTAATTATAATACAAGTTGAAATCTCCCTTCACAGATGGCGCCACAACAATCCCTAATTAGTCCCACCGCTAAGTGACGTTACCTTTATTACAGAAAACATATTCATTATCCCATACACCACTAGATGACCCTACAAGCAACTTCAAGTTTCGCAACAATGGGGCCACGACAAGAGGGCGCAGACCTAACACAAGCTCTTATAGCTGTCTTATGAGATAGCATTAGAGACTCTTTATTATTATATTATTTCCAGCCAAGGGGGCCACGACAAGAGGGCGCAAACCTAACACAAGTTCTTATAGCTGTCTTATGAGATAGCATTAGATCCCCCTTTTTATAATACTGTTTCCAGCCAAGGGGCCCACGACAAGAGCGTGCAGTCCTAACACAAGTTCTTATAGCTGACTATGAGATAGCATTAAAGCCCCCTTATTATAATACTATATCCAGCCAAGAGGGCCACGACAATAGGGCGCAGACCTAACACAGGTTCTTATATCTGTCTTATGAGATGGCATTAGGGCCCCTTATTAGAACATTTTCAAATTTTCCCACCGTAATCATTGCAGAGCCATCAGCCTCCAATCAGAGCTCAGAAACTGGGTAGTGCTAAGAACCAATCAGAAATTAATCAGGTAAAAGGGGCTGTCCTTAGGATCACCAATCAGAATATTGTATGCGCACGCATTTTCCACGTTCCAGGGACTGAACTACCAAAAAGGCTCTTAATACAACCAAAAGGGTCCTAATTAGGGCCAAAATTCCCTCCAGGGACTGAAAATGCCCTCCGAAAAGGAGCCATTAAAAAGGAGTGAACAGACAAAAAGGTTCTTAACACAACCAAAAGGGCTCTAAATGGAGTAAAAATTCCATCAAGGGCTAAAAACGGCCTCCGAAAATAAATCATGAAAAAGGGGTAAAAAATACGATCCCCACGTGGGCATATAAAGAATGACGGCCAAGGTGCCCCAAAAATTCAAGATGGTGGCAAGTGGCTCACAACTACTATAGGGTTTGTTTTCTTCTAGAAGAGGATTCACTATAGTGGGCTGTTTTGATGTGTTGATGATAAATAAATACAGGGTGATTAAAAATTTACATTAAACACTAACTGTAAAAAATCGTTAAAAGGCGTTTATCGTAATGTAAAGTATTTAGCATTAAAAATTTGTAGTTTTTGAAGTATTGCCAATTAAACATTTTTCATTGCACAAAAGTTATACGGTTTTTAAGTTTTGTTAATAGTTGTCCAAGACGGCGAAGCGCGACGTAAAAAAACAATACAGCACTACATAAAGGTCACTATTTATTGCCATTTTACAATATATCATTAATAAAAGTCATGCCGGGTCAATTATATTTAACGCACGATGGTCAGTTGAATTTGTTCATAATCTAAGGGAAACGTAACAAAGTTTTATCAATATCATGCCGGACATTTGCTAATAGATATCCATATAAACAGAGACCGTCACGGAATAGTGTTAAGCTAATATTGGGAAATTTCAACAATTTTGGTAAAATTTGCATAAAAGCAAATCCATTCTCAATGATAGAAATGTCCATACTCTGTGATATTCTGCGGCATATTGTATGACATCGTTAAGAAAAGTTCCCTACAGACAAAAATCTTGAAGAGCTCCATACGTACAATTCTGTTTAAACACCATTTCCACCCTTATCTAATATCAAAGAGATACTAATATGCCGAAAAGAGTGTAATATTTCAAATTTATTATTCTTGTGATGATACACGATGATCTTCGAATTTTGGATAAGTTAATTTAGACCATTGAAGATAGTGGTCTTTTTAACAAACACAGTTCCAATTTTTGAAGTGACTCAAATCCTTGTGCAGTAAGATTTCGAAATTTTCAAGAAACCTGGCAATTTATTGTATTTTGTGCCGCAATGGAACAGTAAAACTGCATTTTTATGAAAAAAACCTAATGGTAAATTATTGTTAATACATAACAAATTATGTCCCTCTGTTATGTACTAACTTTTATAAATATTTAAATATTCTAGAAGGATTAAACGATTTATATTTAAGCAACTTACCTTTTGTGGAATACAGACAATTTTTTTATCAGCAAGATGGCACCCCACCACTCAGAACCGTTTCTGTCACTAACTCCTTGCACACAACATTTTATGAAATGTGAATTTCCAACAATGGACTTTTTCTGTAGCTCTCCGTATTTGAATGTCATATTTTTGTATATAAAGAACGATAAAAGTCATCGTTTATTTTAATCCAGTGATAATGATGAAGGAGTGATAGCAAGGATAAGGTACGCGTTCCAAAGTTTACCTCCAGTTTACATTAACAAAAAAATAACTTTTAACGATTTTTTCCATTTAGTATTTAATGTTAGCTTTTGATCACCCATATTTATTATCGAAATATCAACACAGCCTACTAACGTAGATCGCCTTCTAGAAGATAATCTACTCCAATTAAATAATTAAGGCTTTGACATAGGAAAAATCGATAGCTATGTTCAGGCTTGCAAATGCCATTTTTGACAAAGTTTATAATATGTCAAAAACAGTTACCCTTTTGTATAAAATATTCTAAATGTAATATTTCTATTACTTTACGTATAATCTAAAAACGAAATGTTATACAGGGTGTGTAATCTAACAGGTGTCGTATAATTAATTCACCCATTTAATGATTAATACTTCTAGCCCAGAGCTATAATTAGCTATGGAAGATAACGGATAACTAGAAGATTTTATGCCACTTTGCTCATCGGTAGATTAATAGGTTAAGGTTCAATAACATTTGATTTACTTATTAACAGAAATAGAATTGCTTAGATATTGTCGCTTTACAAAAAAAGGTGTTGCTTCAAACCTGAAAATAAATAATGTAATCTCCAATTTGTTTTTAGGGAAAATAACAAGTAAAAAATAATGACAACAATCAGTTTTATTAAGATAATTAATTTGATTATAATGACGATCTCTTAAAAACTAATGTTAGTGATTCTTAATTAACTGTCTTAAACTAAAATGTAAATTAATTAACAATATGAAATACCTGAAGTAATTTCTTTTACATTTTGGTTGTCACTGGAGCTTCAGCAGATAAGAAAATGCTGTCGACACATCACTTTAAATTTTATTGCCCAATTTTAATGGAAGTTGAAGTAAACATCACATTGACATGCTGGTAATTCTAAATATATAACATTTTCTTTATAAACCTCCAAACTGAATTGATTTTGTGTGTTTCAATGTAAAATTTGGCAATTGTATTCCCACTTCGTAGTAGTAAAACTATTGCATCATCTTGCAAAGTTAACGTTAAATTAAAATTAAACCCACAGTAAAAATAAGTGGTAAGAGTAGTAAAATGTAAAAGTCTCAAATTTCAGTATAATAAATTTAAAAACTCACCATATAAATGTCGCACTCTAAATAAACATGACTTCTACTTAAACACGTAGTTCAAGCAATGAATGGAAGATGCTCAAAGTAACCCTGCACAATGACCGAAAATGACTTGAGCGCGGAAAGGGATGTGCAGAAGTATAATACTTGAAATAATTTATTTAACTATATGGACATTTTTTACGCCAATAAGGTATGCAACTAACGCTACAGGAAATGCGCTTAAGTTGCCAATATAAACGTAAATTTTAGACATACATAAAAAGGTTTGTTGCAGGTGTTCCCTTTGAAATAAGCAAGAAGGGATCAACTCCCGGTATAGCTAGAAATAACATCTTAAAAATATTTTAGTCAAATTGCCCCTATGTATTTTCCGAGAAATTGATCGCGGTAGTTCGTCGTGGGACATCTTCTATTAACACACATATGCACAAAATGTGAACGCCATAACGAGTAAAAATTATAAGACTTTTTTTATTTAGATTAAATAGTCAATTATGTATCTTACGCTTTTGCTGATGGAACTCCTTTAGTGACGAACTGATCACCACTTGCTGTTAATGATATTACCGTCTACATAAGCTGCAATGTTGTTTTTTTAATCAACGACAAAGGCAATTTCTTTTACAAAAGTCAGAACGGACTGCTATTGTGTGACATTGTAGTCAACACTAGTAGGTCAATGTAAGTTCTATACGAATTTAAGTTCGAAATTTACTCAAATGTACGCAATTGGCTAGTGTAACCTTGATTTTTTGAATACTTGCAATGGACCTTGTACTGCGTTACTTGTAATTCACGCTAGTCTTTTATTTGTCTACACTTAGCTTATCTACTCTTATTGAATAGACGTAGTTATGTACACCATAGGTATACCTACATCTATAACTATATTGCACGATACTTGAAATCAATTCCTTTTACCCTCCGCATACATTCTTTACCTAATTAGCAAGTTCGCTGTTACCATGTTTAAAAATAGTTTTTATTATTTACCTTGTTTTATATTATCCAATGAAATGTCACACATTTTTAAATTCAGACGAACCGGAATAAAATATGAGCGGCTCTCGCATTTACTCCGAAGTTAAGTTAACCTACGCGCGAAATAATCTTCCTAAATAGAACACGACCTTCATAAAGACTCTGCTATTTTTGTTGTTGCTACTGCAACATCCGCGGTATCAGGTCTAATCTTAATGCTATTCACCAACATCTTGAACAATTACAACCTGATATTTTGTTTCCATCTGAAACATAAGTCTCCTCTGAAAGCTCCGAGTCACCCGACTTGCAATCTCCTCAATACCACCTTCACTCTAACTTTCGATATAAAGGATGCGTATGTGCCTACTTCAATGCATTTATGGGTCTCCTAATGACAGCAACTTTCAAGACTTCTTCGACTTCTCCTGTCTCAGTTTCCATCTTGCGATATCTCAATTGTAGGCGATTTTAATGTTCATAACTCCAATTGGCTTCAGTTTTCATCTACTACAAATCCCGCTGGTCATGGTGTAGAAACATTTGCTAATTCATGTGATCTCACACAAATGATTTCTGAACCCACAAGAATCCCTGATAACTCTAACCATACTCCACATCTCCTAGATCTCTCTCTTACATCAAACCCTCTTGTTTATAAAACTTTCGTTCTTTCGCCTTTAGGTCTTTCCGACCATTGTCTAATGGAAATCATTTCTACTGTACCTAATTCCACTGTTGTTCGCAAAACCGATAGAACCTTGTGGTGTTTTAAGTCAGCTCGATGGAGTGATTTACGGGATTTCTTTGCAACCTTTTCATGGCGTGAATATTGTTTTAAGTCGTCCTCTTCTTCGGACATCGCTCTTTCAGTATCTGAAGTCATCCTCATGGGAATGGAGTTATACATTACTAAAAAACGGTACCGTGTAGGTCATTCACGTTCCCAACTCTGGTTCAATAAGGCTTGTGCTGATGCAATATCTTCAAAAATAAATATTACATTAAATGGAATTCTGATAAATCGGTCGACAATCATGTAGAATACGTTGGTGCTAGAAATATCTGCAAAAGTGAAATCGCTAAAACTAAAAAGTTGTTCGAACAACGAAAATGCAATTAACTAGCTACACCTCCTTTAGGCAGTCGTAAATTTTGGTCTTTAGCTAAAGCCATTAGTAAAAGCATTAGAACGTCTTCATTTCCCCTCCTGACGTCTATTGACGGATAGGTAGTTGCTGATTCTGAAGACAAAGCCAATGTTTTTGTGGATTTATTTGCATCAAACTCGTGTCTCAATGATTCTGGAAAAGATGTGCCCCTAGTCAACTCTTCTTCATACGCTATGAAACCAATTC
This sequence comes from Vesta saturnalis, assembly GCA_036346205.1. NCBI lineage: Eukaryota > Metazoa > Arthropoda > Insecta > Coleoptera > Lampyridae > Vesta > Vesta saturnalis. The sequence continues at coordinate 1,515,169 of JARFJB010002353.1, read as the reverse complement.
ATTTTCGGTACAAGCTCTTTGAATCGATCATCAGTAGGCTTGATCTCAATAAGGCGACTGGCCCAGACGGTATCCCAGCTATTCTCTTAAAGAAATGTTCCCCCGAACTAGTACCAGTCCTATCTAAGCTCTATACGACCTCTATTTCTTCTGGGGAATTCCCTTCATCATGGAAGTTAGCAAATGTTCAACCTATTCCCAAAAAGGCGATAAGACCGATCCCTCAAACTACCGACCAATTGCCATCACTTCCAGTTTATCTAAAATCATGTAAAAAGCCATCAATCAGCAACTGCTCACGTTCCTTGAAACTAACAAACTCCTTAGTGACCACCAATATCGGTTCAGGCAAAGTCGTTCAACAGGTGACCTTCTTTCATATGTGACCCAAGTTTGAAACAATACAGTAGAGCAGTCGCTTTAGATATCCCAAAGGCATTAGACCAAGTTTTGCGTAAGTGTTTACTTGCCAAACTCACCTAGTTTGGGTTAAATGATACGCTCGTCAATTGGGTTTCTAGTTTCCTTGATAAAAGACGAATACGTGTCGTAGTTGATGGCTTTTTTTCAAAAGAAGTTAGCATTAACGCGGGCGTACCACAGGTATCCGTTATAGCGCCTATACTTTTTCTGCTGTACATAAATGACCTTATCTCTTCAACAACTAACCCCATCCATGCTTTGCTGACGATAGCACTCTTCGCTGTAATTCATCTCAGTCTACTCATAGTGATAATCCACCTTCTATGTCAAATCAAGAAATGAAAACTGAAATGGCAAATTCAATCAACAAAGACATTCAACGTATTCTCGAATGGGGAAGCAATAATCTAGTTAAATTTAATGCTTTAATGTTTTAAGACTTTATTACTCTGTTCGGTATGACTGTATCTTCAAATCTCTCATGGGTTGACCATCTTTTGTCAGCTACCAAAAGAGTTGCTCGCAAAATAGTCTTTTTGTACAGATCTAAGCAGTACTTTACCTCTCGACAGCTCCTTCTGCTGTATAAGGCCCAAGTTCGGCCTCATCTGGAATATAATTCTCACCTCTGCGTTAGTGCTCCCCAATACGCTCTCGATATCGTTGATCGTATTCAAAAGAGAGCGATTAGACTTATAAATTACCTGTCCTTAACTTCTCACATACAATCCCTTGAGCATAGAGGGATGGTTTGAGTTCTTTCTTTGTATTATCGTTATTACAACAGCTATTGTGTTGCTGAGTTATATTCTTTGATACCATCTCGGGCTATCTTTGCGAGAAACACTCGGTTCGCTCATTCATATTATCAGTATGCAGTACAAATCTCCACTTGTTGTACCAAACGGGCGCAATCCACATTTTTTTACACCGCTTCCAAACTCTGGAATGATCTCCCTAAGAGTTCTTGAGTGCTTAGGCCAAATTTAGCCTGTTCAGGTCTACAATCATATAAAAAAAACTGAATTGACAACTTTTTTATCACGTAGTGTTGGCACCTAAATCCTATTAACTTTTATCTGAGGCACGAGGTCTATCTGACAAATCATTACGGTTTTGACGATGTTACCTGTTATCATTATGGACGTATTGTATCAAAGAATGCATAATTATCCTAAAAACATGGTTTGTGTCAAGGTAGTGAAGGGAATTTTTTAAAACGTAAGCGGATGTTACTATTGAGGCCCTCATCAAGCCTGGAAAAAGCACCTTATTGGCCAGGTGCATACAATCTATTCTCCGAAACCGAACCCATTTAGTTAAAACGTCAAACATTTTGCCAAAATTTAACTGATTAGTGTGACAGTTAGATGCATCGACATTACATCACCTTAAGGGCTGTGAAGGTTACAGATTTTTTTTGAAATTGTAAATCGAAATGCCTAGGGTAGTAAAGATGTGGTAGTGTGCAAATAATGTAACTATAGTACCATCGAAATTTGTGCACTTTAACAACGTTTTCATGTACACTTCGCAGGTAAGCAAGTCGTGTTTTGCTCTACACCAAATATTTGATATTTTCGTACGATATGTGTACTAATTAAAATTGGTAGAAACTTATGTTCATCTCATTTCTATTCAATGTATGTTTCTATTAATATCAATTTTCCACTTTTTGACATTATTGCAATAATTTGTATTCGATATTACAGGGAATGTAATGTTTATTACTATTTGAATGAATACTAATAAAATGGTCTTTAAGGCATTTTATTTATTTAAAAAATTGGTAAAGATGCCAAATTTAAGCTACCATTCCCTTTTCAAACAACTGAGATCCCAAAAGTGGGACATAAAATCACACTGTGCACTTCAGGATTACAAGATTTTAAACAACAAGCGTCAATACGGTGATTGAGATTTACTGCAGGCGCAAGTGAAGGAACTGTTTATCACTGGGTAAGTCAAAGCGGTTGGAGGACGGAGGCCTTAAGGCGACTTCGTCAGTTTGCTAGCAAATCCCAGCGAGAGAAAATCAAAATAATAGAATGTTGGAATGCTATACGTAGCAATAATTGTCATTATCTACAATAGCTTTAAAAAAGTTGGCAGGATTATCACAGTCAAGTTTCTGATAATAAACTGACGTCCATAGAATTTATTGAACGATTTTATTGAAATTTTTGCCAACGATGTGTTTCATTAGAACAAACAAACGATTAAGGTTTGAAAACAAAAGAACAAAAACTAAAATGCTTTTCTCAATAATGAGTTGCTCCGCCACGATTTGTAATGCACTCATTTAGACGGCGTTGTATGCTATCAATCAAGTGATCTATAGCCGCCTGTGGTATATCAACCCAAGCTTCTTGAATCCGTAGCCGGAGATCTTGTAAGTTATCTGGAGGATGTGGTAAATTACCCAGTCGCCTACCGACCTCATCCCATACATGTTCAATGGGCGACAAATCAAGCTACCGAGCAGGTCATGGGAGGACGAAATGTTAGCTTCTTCAAAAAAACGTGTTGTAGCCCTTGCCATATGAGGGCGCGCATTATTCTGTTGGAAAATGGGATTTTCCAGCCCCTGAAGATATGGAAGGGCAATGGGTTCTAGCACATTGGCAATATAACCAGCGGCGTTTAAGTTGCCATCAATGAAGACCAAGGGTGATCTGCTACCGTAACATATTGCATCCCATGTCATCACTCCTTGTGTGAGGGCTGTGTTGGGTTCCACACAAAATGTTGGATTTTTACGTTCTCCACGGATCCGTCTGACCCTCCTACGACCATCGTGGGCCCACAAGCGAAATCGGGACCCATCACTAAACACAATTCGATGCCACTCTTGCTCCCAATTCGCTATTTAGTTGCTCCATTCTAGCCTGCGTAGACCGTGAAGTGGTGTAAGAGGAAGACATAAAAATGGACGATATGAACGCAGCCCATAAGAACTTATCCGACGATAAACAGATGACATTGACATTCTGGGTCCTACACCTCTCATCCAATCATTTGCCAAAAGTCCCAAACGACGTTTTTCGCGATATGTAGTCCTGCGCGGACGCCCAGATCCAGGACGACGTTGTTGCACCCCTTCCTCGGACCATTTGGACCAACATATCAATACCGTTGTAACATTTCGGTTTACACGACGAGCAATTTCTCTTAGCGAAAGTCCGGCCTCTCTCATTCCAACAATACGGCCACGTTCAAAATCAGTCAAATGGGAAAACTGTTGATGTTGACGTACTCTTGGCATTGTTCCCAAGTTCAGAACGAAATTGTGAACAAACAATTTGCAAAATCGACAGTTATTTACACACGGATTGGTTTATTTCTTCAAGTTTATTGTTAGTAAGTGCAAAGGAAAAAACAAAAAAAAAGCTACTAGCTAGATTTTATTCAAATTTTAATGGTTTGCTTGTTCTAATGAGAGACGTCGTTGACAAAAATTTCAATAAAATCGTTCAATAAATTCTAGGTGTTGCAATTTTTATGGAAGTCAGTATATTACAGAAGATAATGATTGCGTTGCTTTTTTAACCTGCTACTTATATAAGCTCTGACAAACTTCGAGCATGATGTTAATAATTCACCTTTCTGTAGGGAACTAACGTACATTTCGTGCCATATGTGCTGCATATCATAGCTGCATAAAACATAATTTACTTATTTAACGTTGAGCCTTCCACGCATATCGTTTGCACATTCAGTTTCAGACATGTTCATGCGCAAAGACCGTTTGATAGCATCGCTTTTGTGCGATACTGAAAGGTAATAGAGCTTTCATCTTTGCTCTGTTAAATATTTTTTATTAAAGGTGTTGTAAATTTTACGGTGAGTTATTTGAAGTTATTTTACAATGCTTGAGACGTTTGCATTTCAGGCACCTTTTTACTTTTACGTTTACCTTTTATTTTTACTTTAACTTCACCTTTAATGTTACTTTTCACACGTTTATGAACATCTACGCAATTAATTATTTTACCGTTAATCCAATTTACGGTATTAGCACTATTAATCAAGAGTGAGATTTATTCATTCGGGAAATATAAAGCATGCAAATCCAGATTTATTTCAACCGTAAAGCAATATTACGCAACAGTTTCAAAAACGCTGTCCCAGTATGCAGCCATTTCGTTATCTACAGTGTGACCAAGAATAAGGTATTCTGATTCCGTTAATTACTCACAATATTAATTATTAATTAGGTTATAACGTTACTAACATTAGCATTATTTCCGTTTATAATTAAACATAGGTTGTGTTATAAAATTTGTTATTGTAGAAATTTTCTTTAACTTTATTGTATAATGGTTTACTTGTTTATTCCATATTTACAAACAAATTGGCGTCCGAGTATTTAACAATGTTTCGGGAAGAAGCAACCCCGATTATAAAGCGCACATGTAATTATTTTTTGGTTAATAAGACAAATTGATAATATTGTGAACTTGGCCCTCTTTAATCTACGATTGAGAATACGGCACAAAATCTTCTAGATATTACCCAAACTGTTAAGTAGCTAACATTTGTAGCCATGAGTGTAGAAGTATACTTATAAAGCTACTGTCTACTGCTTTAGACAACTCGATAAAGCCGAAATAAATATATTTATATAGGGTTAGGCAGAATGAACTATCTATTTTCTATATAGTCATAATCATCAATGGCTAAACTGTAATCAAAAAATGAAACAAAAATTTCTTGAGTAAACAAGGAAATTTTATTTTCTAAATATTACATCAATCAAATGACCTCCACCTCAATGCTGGCATTCCTGACGTCTAGCACGAAAGTTTTGCATCACTCGCTGCAACATTTTAATTGGAATTGCATTAATCTCTATTCGAATATTTTGCTTCAGTTGTTCTAAAGTTCGAGGTCGATTAGGGAATATTTTCGTCTCTAGGTAGTCCCATAAATAAAATCACAAGCTGACAGATGCGTTGAGCGTACCGGCCACGTGAGATCTCAAATATAGAAATGACTCGACCAGGAAACAACCTTCGCAGAGTTGCCATGGACTCCCTAGCAGTGTGGGAAGTGGTTCCGTGCTGATGAAACCATATTCTTTGGATATCTACACCAACATTACGAATTTCAAAATTTTGCAATACGTGTTGATAACGTTGTGATGTATCAGTAATAGATGATCCTTTTCTTCTTCAAAAAATAATGGGCCAAAAATTCGAAAGGCGCATACTGTACACCACACAATGACTTTTTTCGCTATGAAGCGGTAATTCGTGTAGTTACTGAAGGCCTTTCGTCGACCAGTAACGAAAGCTCTGTTTGTTAATCAAACCTGACAGGCAAAAATGAGCTTTGTCTGACATGAACAAGCAATTGGTGATATTTGGGTTTTCCGGAATTATCCCTTCGAAACGCTCACAAAAGTCAAGGCGTATTTCAATATCTCGAGGCGAAGGTCTGGGTAAGACTTGAATTTTGTAGGAACGAAATATTCAGCGCTAATGCTTGTCGTTTAGGACTGTATCACTGCCCATTCAGCATCTTCCGGATGTTCTTATAGAACGAGTATTTTTTTTACCGTTGTACGGTTAGGTGTATTAACGTACCCTATCGGAAACAGTATCCCTAGTAACTTTACCAACACATATTCAGGGGCCATCTTCAGAAAATTGGATATGTTGTGTAAGAAAGCTGATCCAGGTCCTCAAGCTGCTATTTCATTTCTATAATAAAAATCCAGCTATAAAATTACGTAATCAAAGTGTATAGTACATACAGGGTGATTTAGCAGGAAATGGAAATATTTTAAGGACAATGGCAGGAGGCCAACAGGACATGTCCAGGAGGCCAAAACAGGCTCATATATTCTAGTCCGATTCATGTCTGTTTTTGAAATAAGTTGATCAATTGTAATTTAAAAACTGAAGAAAATATTTATTACAAAACTAAAAAGAAGACAAATAAAAATTTAATCAAGTTAACTTTGATAACCTTGTCCCAAATAACAATTTGAAACACATAGTAAGCAAGTGTCTTAAAAATTGACAGTTATGCTAATTTTATAAGATTGTCAAAATACCTCATAAATTTATTCATAAAGAATATCCAGATATGATGTTTGTTTCTGGTTTCTGGTACGACTGTTTGTGTAGTATAGGAGTATCGACGTCATTTTCCACATCGAAGGCTTCTTAACAGGCACGCGTTTTAAGCTGTTTTTGGACCTGTTGGCGAAATTATGATGTTTCCAAGTGCAAGTATTGTTTCTCAAAGACATCAGGGGCTCGATTTGGGGCTTAAAGAAGATATTATGGATCTTGTAGGCACAATAATCCAGAAATAAGTACAAGACGTGTCGCATTCCAATTTTAAGTTCCACAAACAATGGTTTGGAGAACACTAAAACAAGGTTTACAGGCTTTTCATGTTCAACAAGTACAAAATCTCCAATATGGCGATTTTACTTTAAGATATTGTCAATGGGCCCGTTTAAACAGAAGATTGCTTAAATGCATTTTATTTACGGACAAAGCTAAGTTTTCTCGGGATGGAATTAATAAGTACCACAATAACCATCGATGGTCGGAGGAATATCCCCATGCTACGCAAGCACATAACTTTCAATGTCGGTTTAGTTTCAACGTATGGCATTCTAAATGATTAGTTCGGTCCTTTTGTATTGGATAGGCTCTTTACTGGGGATGGTTATTTACATTTTTTAGAAGATCATTTAGGGGAAATATTGGACGAAGTTCCTTTGAACATTCGATCATGTACTTCCTTTCAACATGATGGAGCGCCTCCTCATTTTTCAAATAACGTTCAGAATACCCATTTCGGCAATCGCTGGATTGGCAAGCCGCACTCTTGCCCAGCGAGAACACCGGACCTCACTATTGTTGTTTTTTGGGATGAATGAAATCGTTGGTTTACGCTACGAAAGTGGACACAAGGGATGCGTAACTAGATCGCATTCTTAATGTTGCAGCGTTAGAGAAAATTATCTTTCGCTAAAACTCGCTACTATAAAAATCTATAATCGCGCAAATAAGTATATCGAAGTGGGAGGTAATGTTTTGGAAAGTTCGTTATGAATTAATGCTCCTTGTCTAAATTATTGGTTTTTTTTTTCGTTTTATAATAAATATGTCTTCAGTGTTTAAACTATAATTAATCAAAGTAGCTCTGAGACAAACAAAAATCGGGCTGGAACATATGAGCTTATTTCACTTAATTTGGCCTCCTAGACATGTCCTTAAAATATCTCCATCTTCTCCTGAATCACCTTGCATATTCACTTAGCGTAATTTTCCGGTTTTGTAATTAGTTTTATTACGAAGTCAAGATAGAAAACGCAGTTTATCTTGACCACTACCCCAGAAGTACTGCATCTGTTTGCTTAATCAATTCTCCGTACAATAATTTGAACGTTATGACCATGTTAATATCTCAATTAACATATAGTAATTTGAAGCTGTATATAAATTCCTAATTAATTTAATTAGTACGCCTAGGTTCAGAAACGTCACGGAAGAAATGGTAATTAGTATTTATCCTGTAAATAGTAAACATAAGTGTTTAGATATAGAATTACATATAAAGTATAAAAGTATTCATTATTTTCTGTTCTGCTCAATTTTACTTAAAAAAGGATAAAGATCCACGTACCTCCGTATATGTATAAACAAATGACCGTCGCAAGATTCCTTTTAAAGCGACAAATAAAATAGTTGCTTTATGCTTCCGTATCGGACCATGACTTTATTCCTAAACTTTAATTATACCTTACACGCTCCGTAATTCGGTTTAGAAATCGCCAGAGCACAACTATAAATCTTCGCCGGCACTAGTGATATTTTTCAGTAGTCACAACTCTCATACGAGTAGAAGTAAAAATGTTTTGTCGCACCCTGTTGTCTTGATTAAGAGTTTCTTGTTTTGGTGAGGTATTATTATACTAAGTTAAAGTTTTGATTTTGAGAGAAAGATATATTTTTTTATTGCAAAATTTCCGTTCCCTTCATTATGATCTGTTGTGTTAAGTTAAGTATTTTATTGCGTTAAATTATAGTTTTTGTTGAAATAGAATAGTACTGGTCTTTTTTGTGCCGTTGGTCGGTCAGTAAAAGGTAAATTTAACGAGAGACCTTATACCCGTCCCTAAATATGAGCACAAAATCCATGGCAGCAATAAAAAGTAATTGAAAGGTTTAACAGGACTCGTTATGTGCGTGTGTTTGTTAAGTAGCTTTATAACTTCTGAATTATCCACAAGATGGTTTTGCAAATTGTTGTTAAAGTCTAATTATACCACAAGTTGGTCACAAACCTTATGTTTTAATTATACGGTAATATTGGGCTAATAGCTTTAAAATTATAACTCAAATGGGCGTTGCCAGGTGTAAGCTACTACAAGAGCGTGCGACATTTACTTGAAGAAAGCTAGAAAGACAAGAGAGACCTTAGATGTTTTACGATGCAGGTCCAATAAGTAGGTATAAGTACCGAAGTTTAGAAAGGGGTGACTAGTTAAGCCACCACTGGTCAAATCTGACGGTGTCATGGCTGATAGGAACTTTAGTCAAGCTCCAGTTGTAGGAAATGGAGGGTAAGATTACAAAACAGGATGACAACATGCCAAAAAGACATCTGGGTAAGGAAATAGGGGATAAAGAGGGACCTGAGGGGGAGTGAAAAGATCCCAACAGAAGACAATCTTGACCTGTTAAAGGCAATTAAAAACCAATTAGGTGAAAAGCCCAGGGTCATTGGGAGCAATCAAAAGCCAAATAAGTTTATATCATATATTTCTAATTGAATGAATCAGTGAATAACCAATAAAATATGTTACATTATACGCAAAGTAACAGTATTTATTGGCTCTAGGAGATTACAGGTTCGCCTAACGGTTCGCCAATAAACTATTCATGTCGCCAGTGAAAACGTATTTACCAAAGTAGTAATGTGAAACACTATTTTCTACTTCAATCTTTAAAATTTCATTGATTTCATATGCTTCCATGACGCTAAGTAATCTTTTAAATACAACTTGACAAGCTGTGGCTTTGTGCATTTTAGTAACGGGTTAAAGTTAGCTGTAGTATTCTAATTGCAAGGTAGTTGTCACTTGTCATCAATCAGTGAGAATAACGCCACGTGGGGTGATAAAAAACTAGTAAGTTTGTACTTTGTGGTAAAAATAAAGTGCCCTTCTTGTGATAAGTGAACTTAAACGGCAGTGGAAGTGACGAGGATTTTTGTATTGAAATTACTGAAACAGCGGCATCGGCAATTGCTAGCTTGTTGCTGGAGAAATCAAAAAGTGGTACGAACATGCAGATAAACTTTTTCAAGTTTGGCGTCAAGAAAGCGAAACAAATCGATTATCTGAGGATATGTTACTTGCTTATTTCCAAGATGTTTCGAAAAAAATTAAACTCCCGTCTTTATGAGCAATTTACTCAATGCTCCATATGACTTAGTTTAAACAACAACGATAATACAATTGCTGGAAGTTCAAGCTTTAATTTCGATGAAAATGAAAGTGGAACAAAGAAAAGCTTCACTTTAAACGAAAGTAACGAAACACCATTTGATGGAGAGTATTTAATAAAATCAATGGTTTGCTTCACCAATTGACAAAATGTTCCTAATAGAACAATGTAATAATTTTGTGTTGTTACCACGTTTCTTAATATGGCCTAAGAAGAAGAAGAAGTATAGTTTGCAATTCGTTTTATAAACTTCTCTAGATACTCGTTATTGAACACTCGCACCGCTTGTGCCTAATGTCGTTTACAAAACTTGTATAATATACTATTGAGACTTTGGTGTTGCTTGATTAAAATACATATTTATAGCCATATTATAATTGCTCCGTATTGAATATTATTTTACGTGGAATGTTATAAATAAGTAAACTGTAACTAACTGGATTAATTTATTTCGATTTGTAGTTTTCAAAATTGGTCTTATATGTATTGTTGTCATTAAAGGGCTTAAACATAAGACATAAAATAAAAACGTCTTTATTATTAAACTATAATACATTTTAACTACATAATACTAAATGAGCAATGATTTTAATGAGAATGGACAAAACGATAAACAAATAATTATCAGTGATGTTTAATAATGGTGTTTAACATGTGTTTCGGGATGTACGGCGTGTCCAGATCGGATAACTTGAGCATTAAATCCATTCTTATGATCAGCGGTGTATTTTACTGTACGAATGGTACCGTCAGCTTCGTGTAAAGAATATTCACCATGAACAGCGTCACCGTCACGAGATTCATGTTGGCTGTGATGATCATGGGTGTGATCGTCTGACACTCCATATTTGAATTCGTATTTGGGATGTGCCTAGATTGGGTTTATGAGAAGAGTGTTGTAGTTACACAATATAGCTTACGTGATAGTCTACGTGATGGTCGGCGTGCCCGTCTCCATGAGAAAGAGTTGCGATAATTGGTGCAGCATGAATTGCAACAGGAGCGGCGTGGCTGAATGAAACACCGTGACTTAAATCATCACCACCGTGTCCTAAATTTAGGGACGCATAAGATGAAGCTCCGTGTCCTCCGTAGTGTTGACCGTAGACAACAGCAACAACGCAGCTGGCTAATGCAAGTTTCTATAAAAAACATAAGTTTAAAATTCTATGGTTAATCACTGGTATACGTACAAAGAACATTGTTAATACGATTAAATCACTTTACAGAACTGATTACTCTAATTAATATCCCAGATATTTATACTAAAACGCGACATAAACTTTCATTCTGAATGAATATACACATTCGCCCATAGAGAAATCTATATTTGCAAGTAATAATGAATTCATATAATGAAATTATGCAAATTGTAATGCAAGTATAGCGTAAAACATTATGGAGAAAGGTTTTACGCGTGCTTAGTTACGGAGGTGATAAAACAAACATGTAAAGTTTTTTTACAATATTAACATACTTTCAAAATTTTTTGTTAGAAGGATACATTTTTTTAACGTCTTTCTACAGAAAATATTGCAACCTGCATAACTTATGCCTAAGGGCATATTTTAGAAATAATAAACATGAATGAAAGTAGATTTATAGATATGTATAGCTTTTTGTGTATTTGTAAAGAACAAGTTTTCATAAACGTAAAAATTGTTGAATAAACATGAAAGAAGTAATTTCGATAAATAATTGGTCCCAACCAATATTCTCACATTTTGCGTGATGTAGAATGGATCTGCTTAGACTGCTTAACAGAAAAATAGTAATATTTTTTGAGCAGTATGCATTGGATATGTTAATAATCTCCAAAAAAAACGATAATACATTGGCAGTCAATTGATCGCACTTTTTTTTATTTACTTGCGAACTGATTTTTAAAGTGGATGTTATATAACCAGTTGTTCAAAGATAGTGCCAATATCCCTTGGTGTTGGGAATCTCGACGTCGCCATTTTACTACTGATACCTCTTGGTTCTTATTTTATTGTAATCATACCAGTCGTCATCCCACCACAGCCACTACACCATTTCACCGTCATCGCTTCTAATCCCATCATCGTTATAGTTCTGCAATATAATGCTACAGAAGAACAGTTAACAGAGAAACGACGACCATAAGACAGTGTACGAGGGAGTGACGGAGAAATAGCGACATTGATTAAGAAAGGAACTAGGATAAAATAGCAACACCAAAACGGTAACGGAGAATTGTTTCATATTGTCACATAACCTGTCCTGTAATTAAAATCTGAAAAGAAGCTGTTTTGAAGTTAAAACTGTAGGTTCAGATATCAAAGCTAAATGTGGAAAATATAGTGTGAATAATAACGAAAGGTAAGTACTTAATAATTAATATTGATTTAAAATAATAAATACTCTTTCAGACCAACTGAAACTTCTACATACACCTTATTAAAGTTTTGCGGAATATAACCAGGTCGCATTAGCACTTTCACTCACTCAGTATAAAATGATAACTTAAATTTCCTCAAAGTATAACCTAGAGGCTATAAATGGTCAACGTTCATATTGCCAATATACTGCCCCTATGCCTTAATCACTAAGCATATTCAGGCAAATCATTTTGGTTTTCTGTTTTTTTCCCGATGACTTCAATACGGCAAAACCGCAATCAGCGAGTATTAATATTGAAAATAATTAAAATTCGTCTTTCGATATTATTTCGGAAAGCAAAATAGGGAAGTTCTCAATGTTTTTTCTTTTATTACAAAGTTTGGAGATATTATTAGAAAATGATCGTTTGTACAGTGCTCATCTGAATCATAGAATTAATGTTTGGTGATGAATGTCGGTACAAAACGTGATTTTACTATGAAGGTAAACAGATGTTTTATTTTATGTGACGTTTGGTAAAAATATGATGAACGCAAAATTCTTGCTTCACTAATATTGAGCCATAACACAACTTTTAGCATCAGCTTTTATCCATCGCAAAAATTTAAACCGTGACAAACAAGAGAATGACAGTGCAAATCGAAAATGATTATAAGCCCCAGAAACCAAATTATCGTTATGTTCCTGGGTTCTTGTACCCTCATCTACCTACCAATTATATTTAGTCTCAAAAATTGTTTAAAGGAAAACCTATCTTATAATATTAACTAATTTCTCAATTATGACTACACCAATATTCACAATGGTCTATTTTACCAAACGCTGCATTGGGATGCAAATGCTTAATGTTCGTTAACTTTGCTAGATTGTCCACAGTGTAACCATTTCCTTTATTTAATTTATTTTATTTTATTTTATTTTATTTCACTTTACTACACTTTACTTCACTTTACTTTACTTTACTTCACTTTACTTCACTTTACTTCACTTTACTTCACTTTACTTCACTTTACTTCACTTTACTTCACTTTCACTTCACTTTACTTCACTTCACTTACTTCACTTTACTTCACTTTACTACTTCTCACTTTACTTCACTTTACTTCACTTTACTTCACTTACTCACTTACTCACTTTACTTCACTTTACTTCACTTTACTACTCACTTTACTTCACTTTACTTCACTTTACTTCACTTACTCACTTCACTTCACTTACTTCATTCTTACTTTACTCACTTTACTTCTACTTTACTTCACTTTACTTCACTTTACTTCACTCTTACTTCACTTTACTTCACTTACTCACTCTCACTTACTTCACTTTACTTACTTTACTCACTTACTACTTTCATTACTTTTACTTCACTTTACTTCTTTACTTCACTTCTTCACTTACTTCACTTTACTTCACTTTTACTTCACTTTACTTTACTTCTATCTTTACTTCACTTTACTTCTACTTCACTTTACTTCACTTTTACTCTTCACTTTACTTCACTTTACTTCACTTTACTTCACTTTACTTCACTTTACTTCACTTTTACTTCACTTTACTTCACTTTTACTTCCTTTACTCCTTTACTTCACTTTACTTCACTTTACTTCACTTTACTTCACTTACTCACTTTACATCACTTCTACTTCACTTTACTTCACTTTACTTCACTTTACTTCACTTTACTTCATTTACTTCATTTTACTTCTTCACTTTACTTCACTTTACTTCACTTTACTTCACTTTACTTCACTTTACTTCACTTTACTTCACTTTACTTCACTTTACTTCACTTTACTTCACTTTACTTCACTTTACTTCCTTACTTCATTTACTTCACTTTACTTCACTTTACTTCACTTTACTTCACTTTACTTCACTTTACTTCACTTTACTTCACTTTACTTCACTTTACTTCACTTTACTTCACTTACTCACTTTACTTCACTTTACTTCACTTACTTACTTACTTACTACTTTACTTCACTTTACTTCTACTTCACTTTACTTCACTTTACTTCACTTTACTTCACTTACTTCACTTACTTATCTACTTCACTTTACTTCACTTTTACTTACTTACTTTACTTCACTTTACTTCACTTTACTCACTTTACTTCACTTTACTTCACTTTTACTTCACTTTACTTCACTTTACTTCACTTTACTCACTTCACTTCACTTTACTTCACTTTACTTCACTTTACTTCACTTTACTTCACTTTACTTCACTTTCTTATTTCTTTTCACTTTATCACTTTACTTCACTCTCACCTTCTACTTCACTTACTCACTTTACTTCACTTTCACTTTACTTCACTTTACTTCACTTTTCACTTTACTTACTTTTACTTCACTTTACTTCACTCTTACTCTTCACTTTACTTACTTCACTTTACTTCACTTTACTTTTCACTTTTACTTCACTTTACTTCCTTACTTTACTTCACTTTACTTCACTTTACTTCTACTTTACTTACTACTTTACACTTCACTTACTCACCTTCTTACTTCACTTTACTTCACTTTACTACCATTCCTTTACTTCACTTTACTACTCACTCTCTTTACTTCACTACTTACTTACTTACTTTACACTTCCTTACTTTCTACTTCACTTTACTTCACTTTACTTCACTTTACTTCACTTTACTTCACTTTACTTCACTTTCTTCACTTACTTCTTTACTTCACTTTACTTACTTTTCACTTCACTTCTCACTTTACTTCACTTTACTTCACTTTACTTCACTTCTACTTTACTTCACTTTACTCCTTTACTTCACACTTCTCACTTTACTTCACTTACTTACTTTCACTTCATTCTCTTTACTTCACTTTACTTCACTTTACTTTACTTCCTTACTCACTTCACTTTTTTACTTCACTTTACTTCACTTTACTTCTACTTCACTTCACTTTACTTCACTTTACTTCACTTTACTTCACTTTACTTCACTCACTTCTACTCACTTACTATTTACTTACTTTACTTCTTCTTCACTACTTCACTTACTTCACTTTACTTCACTTTACTTCTTTACTTCACTCTTCTTCACTTTCTTTACTCACTTTACTTCACTTTACTTCACTTTACTTCACTTTACTTCACTTTACTTCACTTTATTTCTTCACTTTACTTCACTTTACTTACTTTACTTCACTTACTTACTTTTCACTTTACTTACTTCACTTTTACTTCACTTTTACTTCACTTTACTTCACTTTACTTCACTTTACTTCACTTTCACTTTCATTTACTTCCTTTACTTCACTTACTTTCACTTTACTTCACTTTCTACTTACTTCTTTACTTCACTTTACTTCACTTTACTTCCTTTCTTTCTTCACTTTTACTTCACTTCATTTACTTCACTTTACTTCACTTTACTTCACTTTACTTCACTTTACTTCACTTTACTTCACTTTACTTCACTTTACTTCACTTTACTTCACTTTAATTCACTTTAGTAACTCCAGATGGCTACGTTTATTTCGCATTGTTCGTAGCTTCGTCCTTAGCGCGAATTTATTGTGATGGATTGACAATATGGCGGACAGAATGTTTATAAACGAGTGTCAAATTTGTGGAGTTACTTAGTTGGTGTAGGAGTTAATTTTTGAAAATTATAGTTTAGCAGAGCATGTATTGCGACTGCATTAACGCATAAGGGGATAAATCGTATAGGCATTCATAAATAAATAATTTAATATATAGTGAGTTGGAAAGCATTAGTGATTTTCTTCAAGAAATAAAAGGTGCTTAGGCAGATAGAAGTTAATGCAGCAAATATTTTGTTATTAGTGTTTGATTGTGGGACACGTGACCTTATATTATTATAAAGAAAACCGAATTTACCCGTTTGGGTAACCGAAGTAAAATTTTGTAAAATTTAGTTAAAATATTGGTGATCATCATTGACATTGAATGTGTACAATCGTTAGCAATACCAAATTGATTGTATGAAAGCGAGTAAGAGCTTTAATGTGTATATGGAAGTAACCATATTTCATTGTGGTAAAAGTTTTGAAGGGCAAATATCACAGTATAAGGTGATGCGATGTTAGGCTCAAGAGCCCCTATACTCGGTATGCCAGTAAACAAACAATAGACACTGTGTTAGTGAGTACTACAGCCGAGTGCGGAAAGCGAATACGGCCACCTCCTGTGTTTTGTGCTTAGTGCATCTGAGAATTAAAAAAAAGGGATTACCGGAAGCAGAGCATATGGACCCGCACCGAAAAAGGATTAATTAGTGTAATATATAAAAATTAGATTTAAATTTTATTGAACCAAGACAAGTACGATTATCTTTTAAGTACATTCTTTTTTATTATTGTTGCGTTATTTACGGTTCATTCAAAGAGAAAAAGTTAATCGAACTTTAGCTATTTTGTTGTTTTCAGTGTTAGGAATTGGAGAATTTTAGTCTCAATGTATTGATGTGCATGGTGGTTTCTTTAAACCGCGCCGTTGTGTATATTTACATGCGAATTTGTCAGTATATATCCACTGTTCAATTTATTTTGTCGTTTATTTGTGTCAATTGTGTGCCTAACTGGTTACACCTTCTGATAAGTGAACTTGCATATTTTCGAATTTAAGGATCGATTGGAAATTGCGTAATGAGCCATATCGTTCACAAAATTTCATTTTAGCTTTGAAATATTAATGCAGAACACTACTACTAAAGTTAATTTTTTTTATTCAGCGTAAATTACAGTTTTGAAGTATTAAAGTTTAAACATATTAATGAATGTCTAAATGCAATTTATGCACAAAGTGTTAATAAAATATAACGATATTATTGAAGATACAAGCACTAACCTCTCTATGTTTGAATTATTCAACAATTAACGAACATTTTCTCTGAGATAACAATTCATTGTTAAACCGATTTCGTTTATTTTATTTAGAATTTTCCAAATTGGGAATATTTTGTTACTTCAAAGTTTTATAACAGAAATATAAATTTACAGGTATACGACGGATACTTAAAAAGTATTCAAGTTAACGTCTTACGATTTGGGAATTTTCTTTTGTACAGGATGTGCTCGATAAGTTTACGACGATCCGTGTTTATTAGAATTTTCTTAAGCTCTTGGATCAATTTATTTTGAAGTGCGATTGAGTTTGAAGGGTGAATGGTTTTACAGAGTAGGCTGCAATCCTGTCTTTCACAGTGGTAAGTGTAAGGTGTATGAAAGTACCCTTCAATCATTTTACTCTTTATATTAGCCACGCCCATTTCCACCGTAGCTGGCATGGCAACCCGCTTATTTCGGTAAGCATACACGACGCCTAGTACGGTTTGGACGTGTCATAACCTAAAAAAAATCCATTTTATGTCGTCGTACGATTTTTGGACCACACTGTATATACAAAAATATTTTCTCTAAATACACTCATATGTACTGTGAAGATCTGGCTTCGCACTAAATTCCTGTTATATGAGCCATGGACGCCTGACGCGCTATTGCAGGGCCCTGTATAGATTATTACATAGTACACAGCAATGTAATTACCATTAAACCAGAAAACTTCAATAAAATAGCAATTATAACACAAATTACACAAGCAAATAGTTACAATTCAAATTTAATCGACATTAGTTAAAAATCAAAAGTAGAAGTTATCTATCAAAAACATTTACCCAATTAACACAAAACTAACAGGAAATAAATTTATTTCAATTTCACGTTTTGGAAAAACGTCAGAATAAATAGCTCACACATTACCAATTTTTTTCAATAATTATTTGCTAAGTAAACAGTTTTACCAAATTTGCAGAATTTCAAATAATAAATTTTATTCCCTCCGAGGACGTCATTAAGAATTTTCTGCGTCAGATTCCCCTCCAATCTCGTTACTTACACGACAGCCAATCTGTACAATAATGTCAGAGTAGACTTTGTATTCGAACCCTTTATCGAATTCTCCTGTACACTTTGTCCTACTGTCGCTCAGATTCATCTACACCTGCACGTAAGTTCTATTACAAGCCATACACAAAGACCTGTGGGGAAAGTTACGGCGGGGGATTAATTTTCAGTGTCTACTTATACAGTCGGACAAAAAGGCCATCTGCTTAAATTTTCCCGGCCTTACAATGTCAATTATATATTTACATTCAAACTTACACCTACATGCTGCCCCAGGCAACATGCAGTGCCGGCGGAAAGAAAGCGTTCGTAAAAATTGCGTAAACAAAAGTGAGTACTAAATTTTCTCTTACTTTACGTAATTGCCAGGTTTTTGTAAATCTGGTTCTTTTCCTGAGTCCGAACAATTCCTGTATCAAACGTTTTTTAAAACCAAACTTCTTGTTTATCCTACTCTCTAGTATAAAAACATAAAAATTCCAGTAAACTAATCATTCCTGAAGGTGTGATCACCTTATGCAGCTGTACCTAGATTCACTTAGTAACATTTCTCTCATCGACTACCACTATTTTTCACTATCATTATGGCAGCTCCAAACGACGCACGTCCCCTGAAAAAGAATGAATCGTATCCGCTTAAAAATATTTATTACGAGAATGCCCACTAACCAAGCTCGCTATCCAACCTTAAATGTCTCATTTAACCTTGTAAATTCGTAGACACCTGTTTCCACCATCATACCAGCCATCTATCCTAAATAGGGATGGAAAGGCCTGAAAGAACACAAAAACCTTTTCATTCTAATTTCACCGAATTATTAAAAGCTAACTTAGTTATAAAACGCTAATTAGAACGGTATCCTGCTAATTAAATAACTTAGATGTATTAGCAAAGCACGTTCAAATTCTATTAGAGTATAAAACTGTTGAAATACAAGCAGTCATTCGGGTATAAAATACTCGATTTTCTTATTGAATTGTATATTCTAGGTAGAAGGACGTTTACCTCTACGCCTTGTTACGTGCACAATAGGTTTGTGGTAGAAAATGAGAAAGTGTGCGGTAACACGAATTAGGAAATTAATCGGAAGATCAGTCAGTCGGTGAGCACTTGAATGCGTGGGCGTTATGGCGTAGGAATGTACACAGAAAGATTAAGGGCACCACCTGATCAAATCTTTTGTATCGCCCCTAGATCAAGAAAAGGGCTACGGCACAAGGAGAGAGGCGTTACAATTAAAATAAACGCTGGATGAAGTTCAACCAGGTCAAGGGTTTCGCTAGGGATTTTGATCCTAGGCCACAGGAATAAAAAAACAACTGACGATTGTTTCACACCAACTTGTTTAATATAAATTTCTAATATTCGTATTTTAACAAAAAAATATCATTTTCAGGGTAGATAACCAGATAATATTTATATAAAACGTGGTAATTTAAGAAACAATAATCTGAGCAATGCCTACAGTCGTTATCCTAAGTAGGGATCGCTATCCGATATGTGACCCAAAATTTTAGAGAAATTAAAACTAGCTAAACTAAAATCTGACCCAAAAGGTTTAGTAGCTACCCACTTACCTTTCTGGAAAGTGATAAACCTATAATTTAAACAAAATATTGAACAAGCTGTATATTACGTAAAATCAAAATATACAAGTGCACTAGTCGACATTCGGTGTTGACCCTAAAACATATGTATAAAAGCAAAAAAATGACTTTTGACTTTTGGGTGACTTTAGGTGGGTGGGTGGGTGGGTGGGTCGGGGCGTGGGTGGGTTGGTAGGGTGGGTGGTTGAACAAGTGAGTGAGTGAGTGAGTGAGTGAGTGAGTGTGTGAGTGAGTGAGTGAGTGAGTGTGTGTGTGTGAGTGAGTGAGTGAGTGAGTGAGTGAGTGAGTGTGTGTGTGAGTGAGTGAGTGAGTGAGTGAGTGAGTGTGTGTGGTGAGTGAGTGAGTGAGTGAGTGAGTGTGTGTGGTGGTGGTGAGTGAGTGAGTGAGTGGTGGTGAGTGAGTGAGTGGTGAGTGAGTGGTGAGTGAGTGAGTGAGTGAGTGAGTGGTGAGTGAGTGAGTGAGTGGTGAGTGGTGGTGAGTGGTGGTGGTGAGTGAGTGAGTGAGTGAGTGAGTGAGTGAGTGAGTGAGTGAGTGAGTGAGTGAGTGAGTGAGTGAGTGAGTGAGTGAGTGAGTGAGTGAGTGAGTGAGTGAGTGAGTGAGTGAGTGAGTGAGTGAGTGAGTGAGTGAGTGAGTGAGTGAGTGAGTGAGTGAGTGAGTGAGTGAGTAAGCGATTTCGATATCGATTTCGATATCGATTTCGATAACGATTTCGATATCGATTTCGATGTCGATTTCGAGATCGAAATCGATATCGCTGCATATTTCAAAGATACAAACATCAAAATTGTCTAAGGGACAAAGGTAAAGGTAGGTTTGCAAACGTTAATGCGTATTGAATTAAGAAACAGGTTGGCTCACAGATGAATTCACATTCGGTTTGAGGCGTGATTCTATAAGACTAAGGGTGTGGAGGAGACTTGAAAATGAAAATCGTTTGACAAGTGTTCAGGAAGTTTATCGGTACCAAGGGGGGACAGTTATGGTTTGGACTGGAATTGGAATTAGCCGTAGAACTGAGCTCGATTTTGTTGAAGGCTTTTTAACCGCAAACGCATATCGGGACACAATTCTACAACCTATTATCCTACCACAGGCGGAACAAATCGAGGGACAATTTATACTAATGCAAGACAACGCTCGCCCACACCTTGCGAGAACAGTTACAAACTTTTTACATGAGCACAATATTGCAGTGTTGCCGTAGCCGGCGCAATCTCCCGACTTAAATCCCATAGAACATGCATAGGATATGCTGAGAAGACGTGTCCTGAATCAAGGCCTGGTGTTTCAAACAAGAGAAGATCTCTCAAATTGCTTATAAGACCTGTGGCTACAAATTAATCAAAATGAAATAGATAATTTGATTAGAAGTTTATCTAATAGGTACCGAACAGTGATTAACAGTCGAGGTGGCCATACACTGTATTAAATGTGCAAATCTTTCATTTTTAAGTCATATTCTACTATTACTTGTAAGTTTAAGAATTTGCTCTATTTTTTATATACCCTGTGTTAGCAAACTACAGTAAATTCTGTTTGTTTTTGTTGTTAAACATTAAAGATTATTGTTCAACTTTATGTTTTGTTTCATCGTCGTGTCATAATACTTCCACTAGTTGCAACAACATTTATTTTTAGCATTGTCCCCTATACCATTTTGATGTGTGTATAATACCTGTATATAGATCTTAAACATATCGATTAATTATGTTCTATGCTATTTTTTGACATGACGGATAATTTAGCGGCAAAAAAATTCCT
The DNA here is from genome assembly GCA_036346205.1 of Vesta saturnalis. NCBI lineage: Eukaryota > Metazoa > Arthropoda > Insecta > Coleoptera > Lampyridae > Vesta > Vesta saturnalis. The sequence continues at coordinate 1,493,657 of JARFJB010002353.1, read as the reverse complement.
AAGGTAGAATTTAAGTGTTAGTTAAAATTTTTTCATTATCTGAATAACGATTAATTCTATAAAAAAAAAGTGTAAAGGTGGTTTTTAAAGAAAATTTAATTTTACATAAATTTTTTTTACAAAGCTTTTTAATGTCAAGCGTAATAAATCTAAAAATTAAACAAATATGATTGAAAATGCTGAAGCTATATTATTGATATTTTTATAGAAGCGTGCGGCTTTGAAATTTTTTTTTACGTTAACATGTCTTTATGTCTATGAATAATCTCTGTCTGTCATGAAGTTTTAAACGTCATTCTGACAGATTACAATTTTTGCTTTTAAAGCGTTGCCTATTTTCGTTATGAACGTATAAAGAAGTGGTTGCAGAGTAATCCAAAATAGTATATCAAAGTATAAGTGGATAAAAAGGTCTCTAAAACACTGTCTGTCATGAAGTTTTAAACGTCTGTTTGACATGGATTATTATTTTTGCATTTACAATGTTGCCTATTTTTGTAATGAGCTACTTATAAAAGATGTTACACAGTTATCCTAAAACAAGTTTTTAAAATGATTTAATTTCTGTTAATTTCCATTTCCATTCTTTATAATTATATAAACAGCGCAATAAAATTATTTTGAAATGATGCTTTGTGAAACAATAATAAGTGGGAGCGTACTTAATAATGATTACTATAGCGTTAAATTATATTTTTATTACCACAACGATATCTGTATAACAAAATTCTTACTTCCTAATAATGATTCAAAATTCATTCTATTCTATATACAAACAGTAATCTTCTTACAAAAGATACAGTTTTCCAAATATCAAATATAAACGAAGAATACAGCAAAAGATTACAAAATGTAAACTTCGTTTTTAAGTTTAAAATATTTTTTTTTGTGCCTAGATAGCTAATGAAAAGCTGTTTAAAGTTTGACTAAATTTAATAAATGGGAAAAATAACAAAAAAATATTACTTTTTAAATGCTGAATAAGTTATAATCATTTTTATATTAAAATTAAAGTCAATGTACTGTTTTTTAATTGACTCGATGTTCTAAATATGTAGAATAATTGCGCCAAACCAATCGTAAACATTGCTCATCGTTGCACAAAGGCCAAATTAATCAATATTTACACAGAACAACTTCACAACGTATTTACTTTTTACTGAATATCATATTTAGGCGCATTTTCATTTCTTATACACTGTGTCTCTTGAATTTCTGGACATAGGGAATTCTCATGTTAAAATAAACTATTGTAAATATTGGCTCCCCTAATTATTTTACAGTACAATGTCAAATGTAAAACTTCTTAAGGAAAAAAGGCTGCTTCTTATGTTACAATTGCATTTACATTTGGTTCATCCGTTTTCGAGAAATTTAGGAAAAACTTAAGGGCTTTTTCGTAACTGGTCAAGCTTGCTTTGCTTTAGAAAGGCAATGCTAACAATAATTATTAATTGTCATTGTAAATCATTCATTGTTCAAAAACAATTCATTCATCATTAAAACTTTATTTGGGACAGATTATTACTCTTTAAAGAAAAATTTGTTTATAAAAATGAATTATTACACCATTGAAGAAAAAGTAAAATTTATTGAATGGCATTACTCTGGCAATTCACTTAGAAATATCAGAGATTTGTACTCGGCTAGTTATCAAAACCGGCAAATTCCAAGTGCAGAAACGATTTCAAAAATTATCAACTTATTCAAATCTACCGGTAACGTTAATAAACCATGTAATTGTCAAGATATTAAACCTCTGGGGCAAAATGACAGAGATTACATGGCTTATTACCGTTACCGGTTACGAAAAAGCCCTTAAGTTTTTCCTAAATTTCTCGAAATCGGATGAACCAAATGTAAATGCAATTGTAACATAAGAAGCAGCCTTTTTTCTTTAAGAAGTTTTACATTTGACATTTTACTGTAAAATAATTAGGGGAGTCAATATTTACAATAGTTTATTTTAACATTGAAATTCCCTATGTCCAGAAATTCAAGAGACACAGTGTATTTGTACATATTTATTCCTGACATAATGTAATGTGCAAAAAAAAAATGAAAAGTGACCTTGACAAATGAGTATTTTAATTGAGAAAAATATGTAATCTAAAATTAGCTAGACGTGTAGGTGTATCGTTTATACAATATAATGTAATTCCGTCGTAATTAATTGTCTGTTGAGACAGTTTCAAGTTTGCTCTTCGATTGGGCACTGTTTCCTTAGTTCAATTAAATTAGATTTTTCGTTTTGTTGTAAGCTTTTTTACTGAAAAATTTGTTCGCACCAATGTAACGAGAGAGGAAGTTTACTTGATTGAATCCTCATTTCCCAATAAACTCAGAAACGTTGCGAACGTAACATACACGATTTAAGTTCATAATTGCATTTTGGGTTTGAATTCGTATATTAAATATAACTTTTGCAAAACTTTATATGTTTCTGTAAGAATTGCAACTATCGCCTTCAGTACAATATCAAACAAATTTATAAAATTGGTTATATGCGTTTGAAACCATACTATCGAAATTGTGTTTTCCTTTAAATAACGGTAATTAGCTAGACCTGTTTTAGACAGTTACTAGCAGCAACAATTAGAATAGTTCAAACTCGATTTGCCCCTGATATGCGACTAGTGTTGAAACAAACTGAAAATCCCGACATAAAATTCATTGTAACTGCCTCCGGAGTTATTAAAAACACAACTAGATGGAAAGTGGCGGTTGATCACTCTATTACTTGCTTGTTAACCAGCTTTTAAAAATTTTGTGAACAAATTCTATAGCAACAAATGATTTACAAGAGAAAGAAGATAGAACAGAATTCTTAAAAGCGAAAAGATAAGCCATGTCTAGCATGTAGCTACAGCGCGGGTTTTTGTCCTCATTAGAAGCAAGAAATAGCACCTATATACGAAAAGTCGACGAAATAGTTTTACTAATTAGGGTTCTAGAGGATAATTCGAGTAATTCAGCAGCTAATTATTATTTGTACGTAACTAAAATCTTGTTAAAGCTGATAGTGACCTTTTGGGTAGTTGTATGTACTGGTCTTTAGCTAAAACTATTAATAAAGCTTTGGAATATATTCATTTTCCCTGACGACAGTTATTGTCGGATCAGTAGCAGCAACAGTTTCCTACAATCAGCAGGATTGATTCCAATAAAGCGACTTTCCCAGACGATATCCGAGCTATTGTCTTAACCAGTAGAATTATGATAATATTTTTACTGAGTGGATTATTTGGCGTTACGTTGTGTGGGTTTCTTACACAAAATTAATATGTATTTGTACCGAACAGTTTCTTTTATTCCTTCCCTCAGAATAACTTGCAGGTTTTGTAAAAATGTTACGCCACTGGAATGTGTTAAGCTATTGTTATATGATAGAAAATAATAGTACATTGGTGTATGATAGACATTTTAAGTAGTTAGACAGCTTTTGATGCAGATTTGGACCCGCAACGGCGGCATTAAAGAACCCGTGTTACTACTGTATACAAAGGAATTTATATTTGAAATTAAGGCAAAAGAGTGGGGCGTAATCTAGTAATATTTTGGAAGTCAAGATAAAACATAGTTTGAGTAATTAATACATCGACTTGTGTAGGTTTATTCCCCATCAAATGAAGTATTTATTTATAGTTAATTCTTTCATACGCTTTAAGCGGTACCGTCAAGGTACAGGTGAGCTATGTGGTCTGCGTTTCTGTTATGAAATGTCTTTTAATTTTAGCCGTCAACAACACTTAACAGCAATCTTCAATGTAATTAAAGACTTTAGGTGAAAACCCCTTCCAAGTAATAAAACTTCGTCTTCTCTATTTGGCTTGCGAACAAACCTTAATAAATATCAACTAATCTCTTCACGCAATAAATCCACTTTATCTTATTCTAATCTCGTCAGAGTAATAGTATCACCATTAACTTTCACTAGTCCTTATGGTCTGTTTTAGGGGTTTTAAGATAACTTCGGGTTTCAAAATATGACAGACATGATTAGTCATTGAACCTATTTTGTGAAATTTTACATTCACTAAACTTGGTATTAATATAATGTAAATTTACCTTTAGTAAGGTACGATTTACAATAATGCTTTCGCTTTTGTTACATTTAAGTATTTACAGAGGTAGTTACCGTTAAGCCGATAATTATAAATACTACCTGTAACGGGTTCAAACTGCCTTGTCGTTACGGTAATACGGTAAGTTTGATCGGATAATGATTTGGACACCACCCTTTGTTAATCGTACGCAAACAAAATAGGTGCACTAGCATAAAACAGGGGAAAATGCTTGAGGCTACCTTTTTGGTTTCCACCAACCGTTTCAACATCTAGATTAATGTTTTACACAAATCTAAACGTTTCGATAACACATTTTCATAAAATTTATAAATTTTACAAATTTGTTTCAACATCTTAAATAAATTTAAAAGATTTTATTACTACTGAGGATGATAACTGTAAGTGTTATCGAAACGTTAATAATTAACCAAAGTTAATTATTGTAAGTGTGTGTAGTAATGCGAAAGTTTACATTGTCGTACTTCTTAAATCTACTAACAACCTCACAAAGTTTAAAATGTCTTTCTTTTGCACCTACGAAAGCGCCTTTTAGAGCTCAGGATTGACCGCACATGCGCTTTTATTTAAATATAAATATTCAATTGTACCTTAAAAAGGAATAATCACAAATCAACACGATATCATCAGCACTCAACATTAAAGAGGGAAATTTAATATCACAGTATAAACGTGAATAAATGACTAATTTCGTAAATACGTCTGTAACACATAAACATGCGACCTTTTAAACACTAAAAACTGGTATATGAAAATGTAAACTTTCACCATTAACACTCATAATAAAATACTTATCTTTTTTGGGATTTTTTAATGGTGTACTTTAAATTATACAATCTAAACGTTTCGATAACACTTACAGTTATCTTCGTGAGTAGTAATGTTTGTTAAAAATTGTTAAAGATGTAGTAAACAATTTTGTCAAATATGAAAAATTCAAACATAAACATAAGCTTGCTATTAATATAACAGTTTGAGAAACGTATAAGCCAACTATAAAATTGTAGTAAATAATAACTAGGTCATTAAAATTAAATATTGTTAAACTGCCTCAAAGATGACAAACCAGAACACTCTCTACGACGAAAGCTAACAATGAAATTTGCCAACCAAAATACACATTTAACAAAATTTAATCGAGTTATGATGTAAGTGTAAAGTTGTGAAAAACTTCAATTTTAAAATGATATAAGCATTCACAAATCCAAACATTACATGAAATAAAAAAACCCAGTTAAATCTAACAAGAGATATCTTTATCAATAATTGGAAGTGTTATTAACAATGAAAAGCACAATGCAGAACGTTCTTTGTAATTTTTAATTTCAATTTAATTTCAACTACTTATGTTAAATTATAGTGCTGTGGAAATTTAACATATAATTGGTAAAGCATTTGCTTCAAGGTCTAGGAAAAACACAGCAAAAAACCTAGACATACCAAAAGTTGAAAACAAATTAAAATCAAGGCGTATCATTATGTTCTTTTTTAATTATAAGATGCCAAAACCTATTTAAACGGAGGTTTTCTTCTTGTCTATTAAAATTATTCGGGTGTTTATATATTTCAATAGCTTCACGTTGCAAACGAACGTAATAATGGGTTTGTCTTGACAATATTTTCATATTGTCAAATTGAATGTCATGATTTAGATTATTCAGAGCATGGTCAGCCACAGCAGACCTCTCTGGTTGACCCAATCTACAAAATCTCATATGTTCTTTGCGTCTTGTATCAAAGCTACGTTTTGTGGTCCCGATGTATACTTTTCCACATGAGCAAGATAACTTATACACTCCGGAAGATGATAAAGGGTTTGACACATCTTTAGGTGATCTTAAATGTTCTTTAATTTTTCCTGTAGGTTTAAAAATAGTCCTAATGCCATATTTGATTAGGATTTTTTCAATTCTATTTGTAACATTAGCTATAAAAGGAAGAAAAGCAGTACCAACATTAAGAACTGGTTTTTCTTTAAGTTTACGCCTAGAAGGTGTAATAACATTATTAATATCTCTAAGTGAATATCCATTATCTTGTAAGGATTTTCATAAATATTTATATTCATCATTCAAAAATTCAGGGTCACAAATTCGTTTTGCTCGATCTACTAAAGATTTAATTACACTAATTTTTTGACGTGGATGGTGGTTGGATAATTTATGAAGGTATCTATCAGTGCGTGTCGGCTTTCTGTAAACCTTAAAAGATAGTGAATTATTATTTTTGGATATTAATATGTCAAGAAATGGTAAACTTCCATTAGTTTCTTTTTCCATGGTAAACTGAATACTAGGATGTATACCATTTATAAAAACCAAAAACTCATGCAGTGTTTCTTCTCCATGTATCCAAATAACAAACGTGTCATCTACATATCTATACCAAACTGAAGGTTTTTTAGGTGTATTTTGTAACGTTAATCTTTAACAATTTTTAACAAACGTTACTACTGACGAAGTGTTATCGAAACGTTTAGATTGTATAATTTTAAGTACACCATTAAAAAATCCCAAAAAAGATAAGTATTGTATTACTAAAAACTGGTGACACGTACTTCATAATCTTCAATAAAACCAAACAAGTTCGAAAATCTTATTTAAAGCAAACAACGTTTTTATTTATTGCGAACCAAAATAACAATAAACACTTGAATAGGTTTACCTTACACTTTCACGTCGCCAAGGTGGAAACAGTAAGGGATGACCTGGTCTCGGACTAGCTTTCTTTGGTCGGTTGGATACAATCCCCGTCAGCAGAGATCTGCGTAATTTCTATGGAACACTAAGTTATACTCAAAAACAACAAGTAACCGTGTGCTTAGCTGGTACTCAACACTCATGTTTGTTAACAAAATCTTCAAAATTACTGGTTTTTAACAAAGCCAAGTATTTTCCCCTAAGTGATTCTAGTGCATTGGGAAAACAAAATTACTAAAATTTTCTGCAAACCTTTCATCAAAATACACTTCACGAAACAGAATAACAACTCCTCTGAAATCTGAACCTCTCAACACTTTACTCAGATATCTACAATATAAGGGAGGTTAACCACGCCACTGCACTACCACCAGGTATTAACTTATGCACGTCTTACTCAACTTGACGTTTGACATTCCCGCGATTCTTCCAGACTTCGCCATTTTACACTTCACGAAACAAATTTTTGTAATTAATTATTTTCTTAATTTCCCTACAGTAATCAAGTTAGATAAAGTTGCATAATATTAAAACCAATTGCAAAAGATTGCGCGATATTGCATCACAAATAATTAATTTTAATTCCCTCCGACGTAGATATCAAAAAGCATCAAATGCTCTTATGTCAGAGAACCCTCAGCCAATCACAGCCAGAGGACCCCTGCATAGAAGCCGGACCCACCTACCGCGAATTATCTATAAAGACCGCGGCGCTGCCAGAAGAAACTCTCCTCTCTCCAGTCGCTACTCTCGAGTCTCTAGCATCTAGAATCTAGAACCCATATCCAGACCGCGCGCGCCTGCCGTACTTAGTTTCGTAGTGTACAACGCCGACCTCTCGATTGCCGCATCCGTTCATCCTGAACTGTAGTGTATCTTTAGTCGCGTTACTTCCCCGCCGTCACCGGTAAATCAGCGTTATACAATCAAGCTGCTGGTTGAGATACGCTAAAGTTAACATCACGTAAGCTTTATTGCACTACTTTTCTTAAACATTACACCAGACACCCAGAGAAACGTTAAAGTTATCTCACCGTTCCAGTACACACACCAGAAGTACACGACAGGCTGTAAAGCCTGAAGTCACCTTCTGCAAACGGACACTCACTAGAAGACACGACAGGATCTAAAGCCTGAAGTCACCTTCTGCCACCATACACACAAACCAGGACGTTGCTACTGCGAGCTACCGCCCTGAAGTCAACTTCCGTTTACTCCAGTGGCAAGAAGGGTATTCACTCTAATTCTACCGCTCTCCGGGAGTCGACGGGCTGGACCCAGAATCTTATAAAGGGCTCTCCATTAAACATATATTACACCTACAATACACCTACCAAATCTTGAAAAAAATTAGCAATACAAACAAGCGACGCCAAGACTTGGAGATAATCTCAATACAAGAAGCCGTATTCTTAAAGATCACCCACGTGATCCTCCAGTTAAATAAAGACGAACCGGTGGTGCGTTTACGTAACAAAATTGCATCAAACGTGTTCCAGCGTGTCGCGGACGACTAATTTGTTAGATATTCTTCTAATAATATTTCTTAATAAAGGAAATTCGGTAAGATAAACATTCCTGTATCGCGAGTATATTTTCACGCAACGAAAGACTATCCACTATTTCGTTCCCGAAGGCCTGACTAATTTATCAGCATCAGAATAAATGACGAAAATTATACGTGTGAATTATCGTATTTTAACCCCGAGAATAATCGTGTACTTAAGACACCTGCATTCTGTTTGAAACAATTCACAGAATTGTTTAATTTAGTTCACGCAGTCCTAAAAGATCGTGTAAACCTGCCTCAGATTAATTCGTTTACAAGAATTAATAATACAAGCAATTCTTAATAATAACTAACGTAAATTAGTTCACAATAAACTGCGTCTTCCCTGTATTTAATAGGTAGAATAGGTTTCGCTTATAAGAAAATTATACGCGTTTAACAATAACAGACGTCTTCTAATAATAAAGAATTAATGCATCTTATTACCGAGCATAAATAAATGTTATATATATTAATCAGTGTAAATACGTTCTCAATTAATTAAGAAATCCTGATCAGTTAGAGTAAATAATCGAGCGCACACGAACAATTTGCATTCATAAACGTATAAATATTAACCTGCCCTTTATGAAGAATTCAAAGTATTGAATTCACATCTATTCAGCCTGAAAGCCAAATCACATATAAGAATAGTCATGCGCAGCAAGGTTACTTTAATTTATTGATTTTTCCCTTTGACCTGCTTACAGACACCAGTGCGATCGTTGTCCCCTGCTTATGTAATACGGAGAATATTACTCAACGCCACCTGATAAATACCACGCCACCGTTTACAGGGCCGGCCCAAGCGTTCGTAATAAATCAAAATAAATCGTCATTATCAGGATTTTTGGTCATAACACACTAGCAATTGAACCATAATAATTTATATTTCCACCGAAACGTTTCAGGAGCCAATAATTCCACCACTACCGTCCACGGGGGACCAACCAAAACGGGCGCTACCAGAAAGGACACTCCGGTTAACCTGATTTAAAATTTTTCTTGTTAATTTAATTCACCTAGTCTAGTATCTGATTATTTAGTTTTATAGAAGAAATAGGTAATATACGTTTAAAACATTTCATTGTAATTATTCAAATTGTACAGTGTTAAGCACCAAAATACGAATCACCTCCGTATTGTTAAGACAAGACTCGATTTGAGCTCGACTGGGGCAAATTAAAATAAATCATTTTTATTATTCTAAGCAAAGTGGGTTAGACGGTAAAACCGAAACAATGTTCGTAATCATGCGTTATCGGCACAAGCTTGCCACATTAGGCTTCACGCAAAAAAAAGGTAACCTGATCTGTTTTTCTTAATTTCTTAATTTTCGTATCTAGTTTAAGTTTTGGGTATCGTACTTTTTAATTCTCATGAATTGATATTCGTACAATTTCTGCAGTAATCTTAATTACAAACGTTTTTCCGTGTCATAATTTCCAATTACCTATAAATAGGATTATCCGGTATTTACTATAACAGAATCTACTTTATTTATCTCTCCTACAAGGGTTAAATTTAAACCTATAACATGAAACAAACATGTACACAATGTAAGAGGTTAACATCTTCCAAAAAAAAAACCTTATTACCATAAAACTGGATTCGAAAGATTTACACCAATTTCTAATAGGCTCAACTAGAGTCAAATACATCATAAAAAGAGAAGTAAATCAGTGTTTTATTTATAACTTCATAACTGAATATACGTGACTTTTCAATAAAATCATACAACAAAACTAAGAATATCACAATCTTCTACTAAAATTTCTACACACGGTGACAAACATTATAAGCTACGGCTACAGACTATTCGCTTTTCTGAAATTTTACATTTAATGGAGTTGGTATAATGCTAATATATATGGTCCAATCTACCGATATCATTTTGGATAGCTTCTGAGATTTATAATAGATTAAAATAAGATTTGGAGATCCAAAGCTAAGTGAACAGCTATTTTTGTGCTTTGGCCACTTTTAATGCTTAACTAACTCAAATGCAATAAAACCAAATCCCCATATTAATCTACATGTGAAGCCCGCGTTAACGATGCTAAATTTTAAGTAGTTATTTAATTCCTAACTATAAGCACCCAGTTGTACAATTAATTATCTTTACGTGCCAGCTGTATTGCAATAAATTGAATTCAAATTCCTTTTTATGAAAAAGAAAAACCTGTACAAGCAAATGCATTCAACTTTTCTACATTAAAGTTATATTGCTTGAATGTAGAGAAGCGTATAGTTGTGAAAGGTAACTGACGATATATTTTTTGCAATAGATACACGTAAACTTACTATGGCAATCTTTTCAGATATCCCTAAAGCATTGACCATGCCACACTTTTGGCAATGTTAGATTACTACGGCGGTGATAGCTCCATTAACTTGCTTGCTATCTAAAGGACAGAAAACCGATTATATTATAAAACCGATTATCAAAAACGGGGTACTCCAAGGTTCCATTTTAGGACCCTCACTGTTCACAATCTATAACTTCTAATATTACTAAAAAAGTAAAATTCTGTAAGTACCATATACATATAGACGACAAACAACTGTATTATTCATTCTTTAAAGAAAACATTACACTACAGAACATTTTTCGTACACAAACCCTAAAAAAATAATGCTATTTGGTACTTAATACAACATTCGAGAGGAAGTTTACTCCATGTTTAGTACCGAAATCGATAATGCGAAATTACGATTTGTGGAAGAAGTTAAAAACCTGAGATTAACTATGGACGCAAATTTCAGTTTTCATAAACATAACAAAAATTGTTTTCAGGGTGCGTTTGCAAATTTGCGATGCTGATATGGAATTACAAAGTTGTTATTCCATTCTTCTAAGAAGTGTGAAGGTCACTTGTGTTATCACATTATTCCCATTGTAGTGTTGTGTATGGCCCGTGCATGCCAAAACGGCTTTCAAGAAGATTAAATATTATTCAGAATTCTTGTAATGTATGGGATTAAAAAACCACATCATGTTACATACAAATCAAATCCGTACCTTGGGTTAACATGGAACAAAATAGATTTCTTGATTCAGATGTATTGTACCACAAGGTGATTACAGTAATGCCCCCCCCCCCCCACCTTTACCATAAAATAAGATATAAAACAGGTTTAATTGCGATTGCTAAACATAAATTAAATATAATCATGAGCTCTTTTTCATATAGTGTTGCAAAACTAACTATAAATCAATTCAAATAGACCGTCTATAGTATTCTTATAAGAGTCTACATGTTTGCAGATTTTGCAGTTTTTTTCTTTCTTTCTTCCATCTTCCTCAATATCCTGTTTCTTTACTTCTTTTATCGACTTTTCTTTATTTTTTCTAATTTTTTTTTCATATTTTTTTACCTATCAATTACTTTAATGTAAGTCAAAGTGATCTCTATCCATCTGTATCAAATATAGTACTGTGAGTAGGGTTAAGTGGAAGAACAAAGAAATCTACGATTTGTCAGTGAACTTCGCCCTTTGGATATTTTTTAGGATTTTTGCTTGTCTTTGTTCATTTTTGTAATGATGGTACAAATACAGGTATTATTACTGTTATTAATTAAATTGGTTATTAGAAGCATTTGTTTCGCTATTGCAGGTAATGAACCTGCAATTGGCTTTCATGCTTAAAGGTTAATTTTTAAAAAACCGTTTTACTTGCACATGTGCTTTGTGTGTAGCCTATGCGATTCTTTGTGCAATAAGAACGCACTTCACTAAAAAAACGTGTAACGAAACAATTTGGGGTTTGGTATATTTACGTTACTTGTTATTTCACTTTAAATTTCTGTACAAAAGTTGTACATGTTTACTCTAACCTTCTTCCTAGAAATGCTTACGTTGTTTCTGTTCATAACTTGAACCACATAATATTACCAAATAATTTTACTAATAGCATAATATAAATTTTCGTACCTTTGGTTATTCAAACGTTATAAATTCACATTTAAATAACATTTCATTTAAAATCTACATTGTTACTCCCTCTAGTGACGTGTTCTAAAATATAGGTAATTAAGGTGAACTATATTACAAGCGTTTAGAAGTCCTCTCTAGATGGCGTTAGTGGAGAAATCACAATTTATAATTTTTGGGCATTTAATGATATAGATAAAAAATCGATAACAAATAGATTTTGAATAATACAACTTTAACATAAAAATTACGTCTTCTTTCTTTCCTGTGGCGTCCATTTTGCCAAGCTGAAAATTTTTGATGTCTTCTTGAAAAATTCCTTGTTATTATACGATTAAATAATCGGATATATCTTCAAGAAGCATAATTTGCAATAAAACAATTGGTGCTTTTCTAATTATTATCTGCAAGTTTTGTTGCTCGCTTACATGCGGTTTTAGAAAAATTTTCTTCGGCAAGATCGAGTAAGTTACAGATGAATTGCTCTAATTTGTTAGTAATAACTGATTTCTTTCCTAGCGTTTGAAGACGTTTTAATCAAAACACGAATTATTGATGCTTTCGTAAAGAAAGGAAAGCACTTCGATAGCTTCTCACTTGGCCCGTTCCATCTAAGGGGTAACGAATAAAGATTATTTACTTACATAATGTTAATTACCTTCTCCTTTTAGCTTCAACGAAGTACCTTCTACTTTAATTTCAACGAAGTATTTTCTACTTTAACTTCAACGAATTACCTGGTCTTTTTAATTTTAACGAAGTACCTTCTACCTTTAACTTCAACTAATACCTCCATATATCTTCATTCTGGTTTAACTTCGGAATCGTAACTAAAATCAAACCGGATCGTGACAACTTCTGCATCCACTGAACAGAATTACTACCTGCTTATATAAAGGTTAGATCATTCCTTTTTCTATTACCACATGAGATTTAACTGAATAATTATTGTGTAAATCTTTAGATAAGTAATCCTAAAGTGCACCTGCTAAAAATAATTAAACCAATTAGTCTGTTATAACAATATCTTAACCTATATTAGTATACCTGTTATCACTATATCCTTATTGCTGTATCCTTAATCTTTCACTTCACAACCACGAGACCTTCATTACCTGTTCTTTTACCATTATTTACTTCCCTCATTTTGGTTTGTAATTATAATAGTAACATTTAACTGCACCTATTTTGGCTCCCATTTTTGTGTTGTGCGCAGCATCACTTTAATTGGGATGCGTAAAAGTAGCTTAACTAATCATTATATGAACATATGTTTGTATTGCATTGGTGTAGACATTAATTATTAATCTTTTTTTTTCTCTCTTTCTCTCTTGAAATTTATGCATTTATTAAATTCCCATGATATTGGATTCCTTATTGTTTAAAAGATAAAATACTTTCTGAGCTATAAAATTAGTACTCACTATAAAAATGTATTTCTTTTGTGTAAACCACCGCAAGTTGTTTGTTTCTTTTTTAATTATTTGGTAATAATTTACGCTTTGTAAAGGCGTCAAAATATATTCTCTTTTAATTTATACAAAAGAAGGCCTTCCCTTGAAAAAGGGGAATTATTTAAGTTTTGTTTTCAAGAAGTAACTAAACAATTACTGGTTCACAGGTGTCGAACCCAATTAGTTTACTTGCGAACGGTATTTACTATTTTTTTTATATTTAGGTTATTTACATATATTTTTTTTTTGTAGTGGATTAATTTGATCCACACCCTCTATTATTTAGCTACATTACATTATTTAGTTTTTTTTATGGTTAAAAATAAAATATATAATTGTTTGTTTCTCACTACAGAAATATAATTATTCCTATTTCCTCTTATATTTCCCTTTTCCTACAATCTCTTTGCTCATTCCATTCTGCACCAATGTCCAAGAGTCGGGACAGCGGTGAACCTTAGCTCTATCTAGGGGAGCGGCTCGTGGCGCCGGCATACTTAACATCCTTTCTTTTCTCACCCCGCCCTAACCGACACTTTTGAGCTAGTTCGGTGTGCTCACTAGCTTTGAATGAGCAGAGATACCTGTCCTTCTTCCTTTTTCTTCCAGCTCCCCGTTTAAACACGTAACAAACGCTTCTCCAAAACCTTATGGGTAACTTCGTTAAAACATCTTGTATGCTCTTTAACAATCTCTAGCAATTTACTGGCGGAAAACACCTCGCTGGCTAAGCAATGGAACTATTATTGGAGATAATAATTTCGCTAAAAGTGTTTCTGAGGGGATCCATTGATATTGATATAGTGCGTCGGACAGCCATCCTGTTGGAACCAAGTGGCGGCCTATTGATTTTAGGGAACAGCATTCCTAATAGCATAAATATTTTGTTTGGGCAAAAGTCGCAATCATCTATTTCTTGTTAGATTTTCATCGAAAATAAACGGTCCAATAAATTTTTTGTCTAAAATACAAAAATATAGGTTTTATTTTATTTGTCAGAATAAATACCATACTTAAACCTGCCTATAACGCCACACCACACATTAAATACAAGTCTTTCGTCTAAATTATTTCGATTATCAGTTTTCCAGAAATGATGATTATGGTTACTATATATTCCACAATTAGTAAACTGTGCTTCGTCTGTCCAAAAAACTTTTGATTAAAAGTTCGGTATTTCTTGGAATTTCCTTTAAACCATTCACTAAATCTAATTTTTCTATTAAAATCACCTCCTTGAAGACCTTGCTTAATATGAGGTTTGTAAGGATGAAAGCGGAGTTCTCTACGGTTCGATGCACACTTGATCTGGGAATTGTCGTATTTCTTAATGTTTTGATCGTCCCCGACATGTTTCATTATGGTCATTTTTGTGTATTTTAATTAATTTAAGAAATGTAACCTATGCATATCTGATTTATAGCTGTGGATAAATCTCTAGAATCCCGGATGACCTGTTTGTAGAAAAAGAAGCTTCAATTTACGGTAGGTCTCCAATGAGTTAAGCTTTGGTTCAAATTTACCTGTCCATATGTTGATATTACTGTACTTTAATAAAAAATTAAATTCTTCTTGCTACGTTACAAATATTTATTTTAAGTTAAAAGACATACTTTTTAATGTTCAATTTATTTTATATTATAAAATATTTGGCTTAATTGTATATATAATTACATAACAAGACATGAAAATGGGTAATGACAGAAATGAAGATGAAAGGAAAGTTTTACTAACAAATTTAATAATGACTGTAAGCAGCATGTTGGAGAGGAGCTATGTATGCAGCTTTATGTTGTATCTGTGGATGAGCAGCATGTCCAGATTTTATAACTTGGGCATTGAATCCATTTTTGTGGTCAGATGTATATTTCACAGTACGAATTGTGCCATCAGGCTCATGTAAAGAATACTCACCTTGTACTAAATCACCGTCACGTACTTCGTGTTGACTCTTTTGGTCTCCAGTGTGTGCATCCGAAACTCCGTATTTAAATTCGTATTTGGGATGAGCCTAAAATTATTAGTTTTAGAAGAGTATTTCATCAATCCCCTTAGTACTGACATAATAGTCTACTTGGTGTCCAGCTTGAGCGTACCCTCCATGTCCGTAGGATGCAATTGCAGGTGCAGCGTGTAAAGCAATTGGGGCAGGTGCAGCGTGTAAAGCAATTGGGGCAGGTGCAGCGTGTAAAGCAATTGGGGCAGCGTAAGCGGCACCATGACTAAGACTAGCAGCCTGATGACCAGTTCCGATTGAAATGGAAGCGTAGGATTGAGCACCACCGTGACCATCATAACCTCCGTGGCCGTGCTGTGCGTAAATGACTACGACGGCGCAACTAATTAACGCTAATTTCTGCAATTCAAATTAATTAGAACTTAACAATTTGTGCTGATTGAAATACATACGAAGAACATTGTGAGATACCGTTTAGAACTGAATTTAACGAAAAAAATCTGGATTATTTATACTAAAGCTGAGACAGTCACTTTCGTTCTTAAATCGTACAACGCCCTACAATTTTAGAGAGAAATCTGTAACATGTAAGTGTACTGATGTAATTTATGTTTGTTTTGTATACATAATTACACAGGAATTCCAATATTATCTAATAATTATTATGTATTTAGATTTGTGGTCTTATCAATACATATTCGTATGAACATTTAATTCCATTTTGTCAATTACAAAATTGCGTAAATTATTGTTGCATGAAACGTATCCATATAAATTTCGATACGTTTACATAATACATTTATTGCATAGTGCCACTTGGTGTATTGCCATTATTACGGTTAGTATAATTTCCTGAAAATTTAAAATTCAAATTAGGGCGTTGTACTTTTACAATCGCTACATTACTAACTTTTTTTGCTTCTAGGGTTGTTACTCTTGTTATCGTCGATAAAAAGCAAAGGTTAAATTCGCATAATACACGGTGAGCACATTTTGAAGGGGTCGTACCTTCCATACGACAAATAAGCTTATAACCATAAACGTTTTGTGTAAATAAAGGGCAAAAGGCATTTATTGTTTTTACTACCTTGTAAGAAACGGATTATATTGTAGGCATAACATTTACAACCCTACTTATTTGTCGATCAATTTTGTTACAAGCTGTAAATAAATAATAATGATCCTTCTTTAAATATTCGGAATGTAATAAAAAATGCTGTTTTTTGTACAAATGTCACCAAATTGAAAAATATCTTACATACAGAAGTGAATATATGAATAATGGGCGATATTTATCGATACTCGCGTTGAATTGATCTTAGACGTATATTTATTTGATTAATATTGGCGTGTTTTTGACGTATACTCTTAAAATTTTATTGATGATTATTTTTTATTGTTATGTAAGTACACATATACTTTATCCATTAATTATTATGTTAACGTTATAGTTCTTTCGCTAAAATAGTACATTATTTAAAAGGAGGAAATTAGAGTAATGAAATGTTTCCTTTAGCTCTCAATTTTGAGATTAATTATAATAGTAGGACAACAGGATAATGGGTTGGATTTAATTTAGGGAAAAAGGATTGTCTCACTTGTATGTTTATTATGTAACGCTATACCGTTTGATGAGAGCTTGACCTTTTTTAATTCAAATTGTATAATTTACGAGCCAATTATAATGCAATATCGTTAATTATATGAAATAGGAATACTGTAAAATTCTTAATATGAAATTAACCCTTACATTTATGCTAAAAAAAGTGAAACTTGTGAAGATGTACATAAAATCAGTGCATATACTAGACTGTGTTCACTTTTTTTTTTGTTAACTTGCTCACGCTTATGTTAGTAATGCTTGCGTTGGTGTTATGCTTTGTTGTGGCTGCTCAGGACTCTTCATCCTCGTGGTCATGCTTCTGTTGTTGATGTTTACGTGTTTAGCTTAACTTTATGTGTAAGTTATTGAATTTAAACTGTACAGCGCCGTTTATGGGTTTTGCGCGTCACGAATAGTTTTATTTTCCCTAGGTACAGTTCATGACATTGTCTTCAATTGAACATCTAGAACATTACGCCGAATTTACAAAACGCCAAATCTAGATTTAAACTATTGTGTTATCATTTTGATTTCACTTATTGTGTTCGTGTCATTATGACCCGGAAGCCTATAGTTGTCGTTTTATTGTTGTTAAATTACAGTGAATAATAATAAGAAACAATGTGTAGTTAGGTATATACATTTATTTGTTACAGTCTTGACAGTAGTAATATACATGAGCTTTACATAGGTATTTTGAGCAATTACATTATCATTTGGAGAGGGACAAAAATTACTTCTTTTACGCTTGGTTGTGGTTGAAGAACGTAACTTTATTATAACCATTTCAGCTACAGAAATACTTCGAGGGAGACGTTTACTTTCTTGCAATAATGGAGTGGTCAACTCAAGTTCAAGTTCAACAAAGTTTATTAGAATTTTTATAGTACATAACAATCATATAGTATTTATAATACATATTACAAGATATAATAAAATAATAAAATACAATAAGTAATATTGTATTGTGTATTGTTGGTGGTGCGCTGCTCATTGTGTTGAGATTTGTGGTATTTAAAAAAAAAGCGCTGTAGTGGTTGGTAGTGCTGTTGGTGGTGTGGTTGTTGTGTGGACTGTCCTGTTGTCGCTCGGTTGTGGCTGATGCTGTTGGTGCTCTGAGTATCTGAAATAAATATAACATGTGTTAGTTGTGTGAATACATTATCGGTGTTAACAGAACAGAATTAATAAATTGTCGATACTGTATACTTAGCTAGGGCACCAGTCTTCGCTCCGGACCTTTGTATGATTACCCGAAAAGGGCAATCACCTCTGAACCGTGCGTGAGGACTCCCCACAGGTCCATCGCAGTTTGCGCCTGAACGAGCGCCGCTGCCACCTTACTGATGACAGGTAGGGCCTTCTCCATATCGAGACCTCCGAGGAGGTCCAATATGGCGTCGAACCCTAAGGCGGGTTGGGCAGGTGGGATAATGACAGCGGCGGCAGCCGTTCTCGAAACTTCCGTCTTCACAACCTTGCCTGCTGTCGCTCAGGCGTAACTGACGTCGGTCCGGGTTTAAGATGGCGCCACCGTTGGCGGTGTCCTCTTCGGTCGCTGTGGTACTTCCGTCTTCTTCCGTTGTGGAGGCCGATAGAACTTCGGGCATCCCCTGTAGCTAGCGGGGTGGTCTCCACCACAGTTAGCACACTTAGCCCGGTCTGTACGGGGTTTTGTGCATTTACTGGAGTGGTGATCTCCGGCACACTTTACACAGCGTATGAAAAACCCTCAACCATATTAGGAACCGCGCAAACCTACTGGGTGCTCTCCGCGCTAGAAACAGAGGTTGTCACCCCAAAACCCTGTTACACACATATAAAACATATATCCGCCCTGTGATGGATTTTCGAGCTCCCATATACACAAATATAAACCCCAAACACCTTTACTCCATCGCGCCAAATTTTCCGACGCATATACCGGTTACCCTTCAGGTACTCTAACACCCTTACATACAACGCGCCAATATATCCCCAATCACACATAGAATCCAAACCCTTCATAAAAAATTTACCCACAAAGGAATTTTCGGCGATATCATCCCAACCAAGGAGATCCTTACCACTCCTTATAACTACCGCTTTCTTCCATTCCCACGAAGGAAACCCAAGCACAAATTCAAACATCCACCCGTCATCCTCACACAACTCCTCGACGACCTCCCCGAAGAGATAGAAGAATCCCTTGACAACATCCCGTATGCCCTCCGCATCTCCACGTCTATTGGATGACTACCTCAGCAAGATACTGGCCAACGAATATAAGCACACCAACCACGCTACACACACCACAACCACCATGCACGCCATAAAACCTAAATATTTTTTTCTTTTTTTTTACACCCAAAATAACCACACCTCATGATTGTACCCTACACAATTTTAGAAGGTCACAACGTAACGTGATAATTTTTTACCTCGTACGATCTGGGGCAGATGCTATTGAAAAGAAAAATAACCATGCTTGGTACTATTCGCAAAAATAAGCAACAGGAAAGAAGTTCCTTCTTCAAAATTTTACTTAACCAAAGACACGTCGATATTTTCCTATATTCCGAAACGGAATAAAAATTTTACGCTTATGAGCACCATGCACCACGATAACGGAATATATAACCAAGACAATAAAAAGCCGTTTATGATTTTAGATTACAACTTTTTTTTTTGTTAGTATGCTCATGCTTATGTGTTAGTTACTTACTTATTGTTACCTTATGTTACTTATTTGTGGACTGTTCAGGAGTCCTTCTCCTCTTCAGACCTGGTCATTCCTTATTCTTGTGTTGCGGTGTTTGGTGTTATTGTATAGGGTACAATTGTAGAGACATCGTTGCTGGTAATATTGGACGACCTACATTTCCATTCCACAGACTGGCTGTTGCCTCTCCATGGAATTTATGCAATCCAGCTAGACACGGCAGGCCAAAATATGCTTCTAGTTCAACTAATGTTAGTTCTTGAAACGTGTCGCTACAAAATCTTTTACCTTCTAAATTTGACAATTTCAAAATTAGGTTTACAATTTTGGGTGTGAAATATAAGAATTATGCGGATTTTATATCTATTGTTAGCGACGTAGCATACCTTGGTAGCCCAGGAATCAACGAAATAATATTTGCTGCTGATAACCTTCGATGTATCTTTTCGTTCCATACTATATTGCCATCTTTTGAAGGTACGCGCAACTTCATCTGAAATCGTAGTTTCCACTTCATCTTTCGATTCGCTATTATATATCTCGGTTTCGGACAAATGGTCTTCTTCTTCAGAAGCATTAGAATCACTATCAGAAACTCACCAAAGCTTCTCAAGTCCACTATCCGTAAGCACTCTCTCACTACACATTTTCAATCATAAATTTAAATTGTTAGATATTTCTTATTAGAGTATAGCATCAAGTTTGATATTTACTACGAAACTAACACACAGATGCTCACTAGCTGTATTTATATGCGGAGCTGCAGACAAGTCTCAACAGGAATAAACTTGTTTACCGGTACGCAAATAACGCATGCAATATACTCAATATTGCGCAATAATGTGGCAATATTATGTAAGTTATTTATATTTATGGAAATAAAACAAAACTAATAAAATACGTGCGTCTTTGATAATAATCTCCTTCTCGTTCTTCTAATTGGAACCACACCAATCATTGGGTCATATAGACCGAAACACAGTGAGTGTAACAAATGCTTAAAAAAAAACTAATTCTATTTTTTAATATCAATGTAGGTACACCGTTATTAGAGTAATGAAATAAAAGGCATGTGGTGGCAACGAAATATTAAAAAAAACTAACGAATTATGCACATTAGAAGAACGCGATTGGGTCATATTGACCCGAACACAATAGAAGGTTTAAATGGTTCAATACGTCGAAATCGCTCATTCTTCAGAACTTTAATGATGGGTCATTACGCCCTCAATGACCAAAGCGCCGAATGTTGCAATTAAGTAAAACAGATTTGTGCGTTATGCAGGTATATTTAATTTACTTAGGTCAAATTAAATTCTTGAGGTTGCCCATATTTTTATATTTGCGGAATGCTTAACCACATGCTCTTTACAAGTGAAAAATGAAAACATTTATCATGTCAAACGCTGATTGAAAATTTTTTGTCAAATTGTACATAGAGTTGTTACCAACTTTCTTGTTCGAAATTTTCATTCTATTAGCCAACGCTGTACATTGTACCATAAAATGTTCTCTTAGTTTTATATTAATCTGGTTTTGTTTGTGTAATGCTTACAAGATGTACATAAAAACTTGGTTTTATAGTCTAAAACATGTGAAAGCTATTTGAAAACACGTAATGGCGCATGCTACTTTATGGTAATTCCATAAGAATTACTAATACTCTTATTACAGGGAGATTCCAGTGACATGCTTACTATATAATGTCAACGCCAAATATAAAACGAATACCTATTTAGATAACGTATTTTTGTTATTATAAGTTTTTGTTAGGAACGAATAAGTTAAATATGTAATTAATTTTATTAGATACATAAATAAAAAGTTTACCTCGAGTAGGATTTGAACCTACGGCCTGTACTTTGCTAGAGTACCGCGCTAACCAACTGCGCTATCGAGATTTAAGCCCCAATCGACGTAAATTTTCTCTTTATTTATGTAGAACTAATGTAAATTATAAATATAATTATAGTTTTCTACTCTAGCAAAGTACAGGAACTAGGTTCAAATCTTACTCGAGGTAAAGTTTTATATATGTATTTAATAAAATTAGTAAGAATTTTGAATCGCGTATTTTTATGTTTGTGTATTTTGGCTTGCTTCTTGATGTTGATTGACTACTTGCCTTTACACGTCTAGGTTGTTCTCTTCGTGCACTATTTGATGTATTTGCGCGATAACCAGTTTGCTTGCTTGTAACATGTTTGGTGCATGGTTAGC
The DNA here is from genome assembly GCA_036346205.1 of Vesta saturnalis. NCBI lineage: Eukaryota > Metazoa > Arthropoda > Insecta > Coleoptera > Lampyridae > Vesta > Vesta saturnalis. Next base: position 1,471,453 of record JARFJB010002353.1, on the reverse strand, counting down.
TTCCTGTTTGCATGTTAAATCCCATACTTCGTTTTCTTACGTTCGACGTTGTGTTGTTTGCGTGTGTGATTCTTGCGGTTGAGTCTGTTGCATGATTAGCTGGTTTGTTTCTTCTAGATTCTTGGTTTTTCCTTTGTTTTTGGTAGTTCTATGGTATGTTTGCAAGCTCATGCATTTGTGTGTTTGTTTACTAATACGTTTAAATGTTTGTGGATAAGTTTGTTGGCTGGTTTGTTGATGTTTGAAGGTTTTTACTTGTTGGTTTGTTTTTTTTTGGGGTTTTGGCTAGTTTGAGTGTGTGTTTGCGGGTTTGTACGTTTGTGTGCCTGTTCACTAGTTTCTTAACGTTTAAGTATTTGTGGATGTGTTTGGTGGCTAGATTGCTAATGGATGCTTTAATGAGCGTTTTTACTTGATTACTTGTTTTTTTTTCTGTTTTGGATAGATTCATTGTTTGTTGGTAAGTTTGTGCGTTTGTGTGTTTGTTTACTGGTTTGTTAGTGTTTGTCTGTATCAGGCTTTTTACTTATTTATTTGTTTCTTGTTTTTTTAAGCAGTTGGGTAATTTCAATTTGTTTGTAAGATGTACAGTTGCACGCATGCACGCTTGAGCGCGCAACACACACACAAACTCACTCACTCACTCACTTACTCTCCCACTCACTCAGTTACTCACTGACTTACTCACTCACTCACTCACTCACTCACTCACGCACTCACTCACGTACGTACGCACTCACCCATCCACCCACTAACCCACCCACCCGCCCACTAACCCTCCCGGCCACCCAGTCGCACACACACGCACGAACCACATGCGCACACACACACACACCATACGAAAAAACGACATCTCACGTGTTTCAGTCTCTACCCAAGGAAGAGGGAGGGCTGCTTGTCAAGTTGTTTCAGCCACAATCATGTATTGCTAACATACATACATTAACTATGTACGAATGGTGGGATTAAAGACTGTTGTGGTCTGGATAGGATCGAAAGGAACGGAGTTAGGATTATGAGGGATAGACACTACCCCAGAATTCGCCTAAATATCCGCACGTGTGTGTGTGTGTGTGGGTGTGTGTGTGTGTGTGTGTGTGTGTGTGTATGAATACGCAGTGACTATGCCGCTATGTATGTATAGGGGAAACCCATTTAAAACCTCATACAGGTTATACGTTAGCGGTAATCGAACCCATTACCTCTCGAATGCTAAGTAGATCGTATTACCACAGCCCCAGTAGCTCGGTAGAAGCTAAAAAAAACTAACTAGAAAGTTCTTACTTCCAGATCGTGAGAGAAAATTTATTAAAAAGGCATTAGATGTTAGAAACGAATCTTTCTAGTATTACAAAATTTCTTGGTGAATATCCTGTCAAGAGGACTTTGTGTATTAGGACATTTTGAAGAACCATCCCTACAAAAGGTCCATATTTGTAGATGTTGAAGCAAAAATTTGTCAAAGGCCTTAGGTGCTAGGACTACTTCGAGCATACAGTGAAGATATGTCTAAATTCATTTAAAGTTCTAGGGTCTAGTTTTTGGAGAAACGCTCGGACACGTCGATTTTTATTTTTGACTGTCGTTTTTTAATATTAAAATTTTGTATATTGACAGACCCAACAATCTGGGGATATTGAAAGAGAAAATCACAAAGAGGTGCGTGTCATAACTCCAGAAGTGCTTGAAAACGTGCAAAGAGAGTTTATCCATCGCTTTGGCCATTGTCAAGAGTCAAATGGTGCACATTTTGAACATTTAATTTGAATTGTTGTGTTTTTTGAATAAATTGTTCACTTTGACAGGAAACAAAGACCGCCTTCCTTGATACGGTCTTAATTGTTGATAAGTTCAATTGAAAATTCCTCGAGATCTGTTGACTTTAGGTATAGGACATGGTGCATGAGATTTACCCAGAAATTCAAAGCAGATTCAGAAAATTAAATAAAAAACAGGTGTTTCCATTCGACAAAATTAAGTTGGTGGTTGTAACTGATTTTTGGGCCACCCTATATACAAAATTTTACCACTAAAAAAAACGACAGTCAAAAACAAAAATCGACGTGTCCGAATATTTCTCCAAAAACTAGACCCTTGAACTTTAAACGAATTTCGACATAACTTCTGGGACTCACTGTATATTCAGTATTTCAATATGTTGAGACAACGTCCTGTCAAAAGGACCTTGGGTGTTTCTAAAAATCACCACTCTTAGAAAAACCTAAGATGTTGAGGCACTAATTTATCAAAAAAACATTCAATGTTGTGTCATGTTTTACCAATACGACCTTAGACGCAGATCCAATTTCAAGAATCATACTTAGGGGCTTTGATTTGGTACAATTTGAAAAATCTCTCAAAAGGGCCCTCAAAAGGTGCATAGATCTTGCGTTAATTTCAAGAATCTGTGGAATAACCTCAGATGTTAGGGTCCATGTTCTACCTAAAAAACTTCAGCTGATCGGAGAGTTTCAATAATTTGTGTGAGCACCTTAGATGTAGAAACCAGATGTACGATTCACTAAATAACATATAATTAGCCAAATAGTGAAATACAAACACACATAGCAAAATACCCATAATAAGCATCGACTTAATTAATTGTTGCGCTACAAATACGTACGCGATCTGAAAACAAACGGAAGACAAGTACGCAATACCCGGACTTTAATTTGACATAAGCCAATAAAATACACCTACATAATGCACAAATCTCAGTTTTTCATTTCATCAGATTTATTTTTATCTCAATTGACTTTTACCTGATTGCAATCTTTAGAATAAACTGGTGATGGCATCTAGTTCAACATTATTAAGTTTAGGTGTATTGAACCTATCAAATAGTCGGTGTTTTGGTATTCAACGTAATGGAAATAGGGCGTTATGGTTATTTGGTTTTTGCTTATATTTTAGTCATTCGGCGCTTTGGCTATTAGCCGCTTTGGTCATTGTCGGCGTAATGGCCGAACATTAAAATTTCACAAAATTCGGCGGAATGCGTTTTTGCGTTTTGGTCATATTGGTCCTAGTGATCCAACATTGAAATTGGGCCGAATAGCGCAGTCAGCGAAATGAGCCTAGACGTTTTGATCACTTTTTCGGTGGAATGTTCAGGTTCCCTTAAGATACTGTTACCGGAAGGGGTGCAATTCATTGGAATAATGGAAAGGCGACTGTGTACCACTGAGTTACTTTTGTTACCTATTCCTTTACGTTTTGGTAACAATTTCAGCTATCGTCCTCAGTAGTGGAAATTTTTTAAGATTTTGTAATACATTTATGATATATCAAAAATATGAAAACGCAAACGTAAGCCTGGTGTTAATACAACAGTTCGATAAACGTTTAAAACCAACTATGAGATACAATATCAGTATAGAATAATTTAGATTCTTGATAAAATTAAATATCATTAAACTGCCTTGAAAATGACAAATCAGAGCACCCTTTAACTGACGAAGGCTAACACTGAAAAGTGTCGCAATTAAAGAGTAAATTTAACAAAATTTAATCAAACAACTCAGCGCAGAGTTGTGAAAAACTTTAATTTGAAATTGATAAAAGCATTTGCAAATAGAAGCAAATAAATCTTAAAAATAATAGTGATTTATTTTTTCTGTTCTGTCAAACCGTACCAGTTAGAGAATTGAATATTGAACTGTTTATACCGAAGCAGTGATGCGTCCCAATAAGATTTATAAAAAAAAAACAAATAATGAGCATACATTAGTAGCTTATTAAAATTCCCTGCAATACATATCAAAACTTGCATTCGGTGTAGGTCAAAAATCTTTTAAGCTAATCAAATTTACATATTAAACCAGTTGGAATTCGTAATAAAAATTAGTATCAAAAAATAATTAATCCTTTTAATTAAGGACTAAACAAACAAACTATTAATTTGAAAGTCTACAAGAATTTAACTTTTGGATTACAATAACTAACAAATTCTAATAACGTGATGTGTGTGTATTTAATCAATAAAATTATTCAACGCACATTTGAAAAACAATTCAAATCAGTTCCAGTGAAAAACGAGTAAATAAAGTACATGAAAATATTTCTACTTTAACGTGCACAAATCTAGCCTCGTGTACATGCAAAAACTGATTGCATTGTTACAGGCTGTTGGAAATGCAGCTCCTTTGATAGGCAGCACTAGTCGTCTTTGGTCGTCCCTCACTCGTAAGGCACTGTTAGCTTGTTCCTGTTTGATAACTCCCCCATTCCAAAGTCACACCCAGCTAGTGTCGGATTGGTCATCCCCCACTTTAAAACTACGCCCAATTTGACCTTAAACCTGATTGGTCTTCCACGTCGCAGCTTGCATCTGTTTAGTCATCCTTGATTCCATATAGCTGTGCTATAGCGTAATCGGGGGCTCCCCTTTTTCTATCAAGTTGGGCTCTGCAACAACACCATTAGAAATTAGAGCTCTCGTTTTGTGGCCCCATTGCGGGGGCCACATGTGTTTGTTTATTTTGTGTCTTCATCTAATGGTGAATTTTTAAAAGCTAATGGGAGCTTCATATAACAGGGTCTGATCGTGTTTCCATCCAACAATATATTTTAAAAGCACTGGAAAGCGGAAAAACTTGACCTAGAGTCTCAGCCTCTGGCACTGAGCCCTTGACTTGCTTTTTTAAACGTTTTGTATTCACTCCCATCTTACATCGTTGTACCTTTTTGGATTTTTCCACTCTCTGGTTTCCGCATGCTTCCTAGACTTCTAGCCATCTTGTTTGTACCATTTTGTTTCACTATGCCGTAATGGTTTTATGCTGTCTTGTTTCCGTATGTCTTCCTGGTTTCCGTCGTGCTCCTTGTTAGCTCGGGTCTCCTGTCTGCATTTTTGGTGGCTGTTTAATTGGTTGTGCTGCCACCTAGTGGTTTATTTTGAAATCTAATTGTAGTTTCCTGTAATTGTGTTTACATCTAGATTTCGAGATGTGACCGAATTTCTGGCAGCTGGTTCAAGGGCAGGTCCCCCTTTTCATCAACTGTTGATTAATACGTTCTCAAAATTTTCATGTGACACATCAACAGAGAAACCCGTTAAGCGCTGGTATGTTTTATTTTAACTTTAAAGTAGCGATTAATGTTTATAACCATAAGGAAGTTACAGTATTTAGCTGGAAAGCATTTCTCCAAAATTAACGATCAAGAATACTCGAACAGAGAACATGTAATACTTCAATCAGTAATCGATCAGGAGTTTTCCTTGAGGTTAGAACCAACTTTCACATGGAGCAGTAGTTTACAAGGCTTAGGCTCAAGATGTGAAAAGTCATGTCTAAAACAGTTGCTGCACAAATATGCGAATAGAAGTTAAAGATAAAACGATTAAAATGGGATTTGGATGGTTACGGTGTTCAAGCAAGGTTGCAAAAAATAGATCTGAATAAAAGAAACACCAGACGAATCGAGAGATTGATGTAACTAATGAAATAGAATGTGTAGTAGTACAGACTGTAAAACCGATAAATGAAGTAAACATTGGCCACACAACCCCAAAACAGAGGTAACTAGCTAATAAGCCACTGCAAACACCCCAAAAAAGAAATCAAGGAAACAGCTGAGTCTGGTTATCTAACAGAATATTTCTAAAGCTAGTAGAGGAGTTATGCAGTTCCTATGGAGGGAAGATTTGAAATTTGAAGTAGTAGTGTACTATTTGTTGTGGCTTTAGAATTTCCGTGGGTGTCGTTTAAAATAAAAATATCTGAGCGTTATTTAACGCAAATTACTGGAGGTGCAACGTACTCGAATAAAATATACTGCGGAACGTGTTAATTAAAACCACTGCCTTCGATTAATTGTCTATCCAATTTTTCATATGGCCTACCAGTAAACATAAATCTGCAAAAATAAGGCGATTGTGTATTTACAAGGTGCTTGGTACTGTGGTGTACATGTTCTAGATGCAGAAACTAGAAGTTGGACAACTGCAAGATTAAGATGCTAATTTCAGCCAAAACTCACACTTATTCCCTAGATCCAGGGAGTATCCGGTAACTTATGGAAAGGTGCTAAGAAGAAATTGCCCTCCTTATCTTCTTTTGCATGTTTTTCTGTTAGTAATTTTGTTTCTGGTGTTGTTTGTTTGTCCAAGTGGTCGCATGTTTGAGGTTAGGTGATCATGTACATGTTTAAAAGTTAAAATAACTTATTTAGTGTTTTTTATTGGTACATTTAGATAGTTTATTACTGCAGGTCATAGTATGCCGTCTTTCTTTTTTGTGTTTAGATATTATCAGATGCTAACAGCTTTCCATCTGTTAGAGTGGTGCCCAGGTCAAGCACATCTACGTGCAACAATGGAGCACAGAGTCCTTGTTGTACAATAAAAAACGACTGTTTAGACTATACTAGCGGTGATATACAAGGGCCCTATTATTGTTTTGATTAGCGTGTACGGCCAGAGATGCGCAAAGGCCTTATTGAAACCAACACAACCCGCTATTCTGATTAATGTGTTCTGCTAGTCTCGGGTTGTGTGCTGTGATTGAAAATCTAAGGGTTTTCCTAAAACAGAATAAGCCCCTGGTGGTTGGGGTTCAATGGATGAAAAAGGCCATAGATGGTTAGGGGTCATTTCAAAATCCAGCACCTTATGTGTTGAAAGATCACTCTTTATACACGACCTTATTTCAAGTACAGGCGCTAGTATATTAAAGAAGGTTAATAAATTGATTTTCTCTCGTCTCATAACTCGATACCTTCTTAAAAATTCGTGCATCATAAAAACAATATCGCACCGCGCAAACCTATTTTCTACATAATTTAGCTTCCTTGCTCAAAAGATTACATGAAAATCGGTTTTTAATTGTTGGAATGTTATACAAATAGACCCTTTTATTGTTAACATTATGACGAAACTGTAAACTAAGCAAGATGTGGATACCTGTAGAAACAAGAGTACAATAGATCAGGATGACGAAACGAGAATTGCAGTAAACTCCCGCTAGTTTTAAAATATACCGTTAGATGATGATAATCAAGTTATAGGAAAATGAGAAAACACTTTATTTTGATGTGTACCACCATTTAGTGTACTGAACATTCTTTAATCATAAAAATGTAGAAGTAATAAACTATTATATATTCTACCAGGTGGCACTACTGTCAGTCCGTTAAGTATAGGGAACAGTATTTTTCAAAATATACCGCCAAATATTGATAGTTCAATTACAGGAAAATTTAATTAGCTTTTAAAATAGACTAGATGTTTACATAAACAAAGCAGGGGCCTCGTTATAGAAATGGTGCGTAAGTCAAAGCCGCAGCTGCTGATCCCTAATTGCAGAAAATATAGGCTGAGGTGAAGCACCAATCTGGAAGCCAAAAAGCTCAAGGAAGCAACCGTTAGAAATAGGGCCCACTGCAGAGACCCAACTATTGGAAAAGTGGGACCTGACATAACCCTAACTATCAGATATGTTAGGGGCACACCTAATGGAGAAAAGAAAGCCAAAGATGATTCTAAGTTATAGAACAACGATATGGCATATACAGGGACTAATCTAAGTTGTGGCTTATGAGTGGGGAATGACCCTAGGCGCTTGTGGTTGCCTACCCTCAGATTCTGAACTGCTTGTTTAGGAGCTAAATATGCCAAAACAACCCTATATACGTCACTAAGGGGTTGAAAATGATATCGGATAGGAAGCTGGTTGTCTAGATTCTAGAAACCAGACTGACAAATAGGATTGAAAATGGAGCGGGAGAAGAAACGCATTCTACTACTGCTTTGGTGTAGCTAAATGATTCGATGTGCGCATGAAAACTGTGCGGCTTACTTACGCATACTTGGTCATATTGAAAATCATAGACTGATGTAATTTTTGCTACTATGCCTTACACTGTGTAGGTTGCGTAGGAGGCTCTCTTGATTTTCACCTTGGTCTTGATAAGGTTCAAGGTTTTTCTTCTCCGTTGGTGTTATACACCCGTTTTTACGCCAGGCTTCTTTATGCACACTGTCCCTCTAACAAGGTCTACTAACGAAACATGTCACCATTGAGTGGAAACACCACCCTGCCAGCTAAACCACTGAATATCTTCATCATTTTAAAAGTGCGAATTTTCGGGTCGGGAGAACCATCACTGGTTGCTGTGATTACTATCATTGGAAGATACACAAAATCATTGATCGCGGTGGTGTTTGTAACCCCAAATTTACTTTGTTGGAAAGGGTTATCAGTAAGGTTAATAGTAAAAATGTGTTATCTGAGTTTTGATAATTAAAAATCCTTGCTTCTTCCTATGTGCGTTGCACCTACTTTCTACACGTGTAACATCACACTCAATATTTTTGGTAACTGCCATTATTGCCATTCAGCGCCGTTTAAAATTTCAAAAAACTAGATGTGTAAAGAAATATGTAAATTTCGTATACTATCGTCATTCTCAAAACCGAATTCACTTCCGCGTATCTTCCTCGTTTAAGAATACTGTAAACTACATGACTGGTCGTTAACAACCATGTCACAAAGTAAAAACTATTCAGGTCTTATGTAATATTGAATTCATTGTTTTCTTACATTATTTATTTATTTAATATATTTTTATAACAGAAACATAACAAACAATCCAGAGATTATAAATTAAACGAATTCAACTATTGCTGTTACGGTAATAAATTAATCATTCCACAGTGTTATCACCACTTTTATAGGTTAAGGCAATTCATAGTAAACAATTATAGTATAAAATTATTATTGCATTAAATGAACAGAACAGGAAGAATATCAAAGACATACTTCCGTTTAAAATTTACAATTTATGCATAACTCACTCTAGAAGTGTGTTAATCACTTAATAGGCTTATTAAATTATCCCAGGCTGTATTATGCCCATAAACAGAAATAGTTATTTTGATTATTAATTAGGAATTTAAAAAATTTTTAAATATTAATTAAGAAATGTAGAGTAACATATTTTTTTTATTGTATTAGGTTATATGTGGCAAATTGTGCTCATTAATTTCCTTTATCTTGCACATTTAATTTTACTCTTGCGTAATACATAATATACTTTACTGTCAAAGCAGGTTGTTAAACAATTCGCTTTCAATTTCAATTTGTATAACCATAACAGTCATGCAATTAGAATTACTGGCCTGAAAATTATACAATAATAATGTGTTACAGTTTTACATTTACTTCTAATTAATATAAATGATTGCGTTACTAAAGAATTTTTCTCGTTATAAATCTGTTTTCTCCTTTTTATATCGTATATTATTTTTTAACTCCTACGCTAATTTTTTATAATAAATAATTTCAAGTGAAAGATTAATAGTATTGATTTAAATTAATTTTTGGACACAGAATTGAATTACGTACAGGGTGTTTATAAATAGAAAAATTTTAGGATGTGATTCCTTGTCTCATACAAAAATGTTTCATTAAAGCCTTCTCCGATGAGTTAAACGCCTTCAAAGGGGAAGGAAAGTATAAGGTTTTTATTTATTTTCGCAAAAGTGAAGAATGTACAAAACAAAGGTTCGGTGAATGTTTTACTATTAAGAAAAGGTAACTTACGAGTGATGTTGCATCTCCCCTATTATTAGTTGGGGGTAATATAAGTAACCCCTAAGGTATTTCTTAGTTTTAACGGTAGTAAACATAATAATAAGAAAATATGGGTTGGTGGTCCTAATTTATTTAAACAGTTCCTCGTATCTTTAGCTATTGCCATAAAACTAATAGTTGTCGGGTAGTAAAACACATTTGACGCAAACCTTTGGAAAATTATGCGGGAAATTTGTCGTATCGTAGACAGTAGACTTGTGAATGCTGCGCATTTAAAATCATAATTAGTCAGAAAAGGTTTGTCAATGACGCAAAATATGTACTGAATATGGTGGTAGTCGTCGAGACGAAACATTTTGCCTTATTCTATTGCTCTTTCCAAACTAAAATGCGACAGAACGTTGTAAGGAGAGGGAAGTCCTTACCTTTCGAAATCCGTTCGTCTGGTATCACGTCGGCCTTATTGGAATATTTGTAACACTAATCCCCCTCCCCTCAGGTACAAGTACGTCGGACACTTCGGTCGCTTCTTCCACCCCTAGGGCGATTTCAGCCAAACTTTCGCCGTCGACGTTCAATGGAAACCCTCAAACGTTTCATTTAGCCGAGACAGACAGACCTTGAATTTGCTTAATGCTGTGTTGTTCTAAGTTTTTAACGGTAGAAAACATGATAACAAATAAATATGGGTTCTTAGGCCTAATTTGCCATTTAGAAAGTTTTGTGATCTTTAGATATTGAAATCAAACTAATAGTTTTCAGGAATAAAATAAAACACTAAAGGATATTAATAGGTTGCTACTCTGTAGTGCCAATATTTTGTTATCAGTCAAAGATCGATAAAATTCGGTCTTCATTTTATTAATATAACTCACTTGGGAGCTTCGTCCGTTGATATTGTCACAACACACCTCTATAGCCGTTTTGTATGTTTAAAAAATCTTTAGTCGTCGAAAGAAATTCGTATTTTTTTTTTTGGAAGATTTAAAATCATACTAGAGTCACAAAACGTTTCACCATAACACGAAATTTTTCCTGAAGATGGAAGTTACCGAGACGAAACGTCTCTTCAGGTTTGTATCTATTGCTCGTCCAAAACAATTGTTAATGTCCGATGAGAAATATAAAAAATACAACAGAACGGCGTCCGGTGGACGTAAGTAAAGTTTAGCGGGATTTCGACCTGACCCTACGAAGTCCACTCGTCTGATATCACATCGGCTGTACATGTTGCAAAACTACTCTCGCAAATTGGACACTTCGATCGCAAAAAATGGAACAGTAACTTTTTATTTAGCCGAGAGGGACAAAATTTACAAGATACGACTCCCCCCTGAAACGAAAAATTCGACGATTGCATTATCAATGATGAATGAGACGTTACGAACATCCTCGATAGCTAAATTTCCTTTATAAGTTTGCTTCCTGTTTTAGAGGATATCTACAAAGAGTTCTGAGCATATTTTGACGTTTCCCGTCTCAAAGCACCCTTTACTCGTACATGATGCATCCACCACCCATGTTCCCTATTTATTCGCACTCGGGCAGTGTGAAATATTTGAATTAGATCTGGGATCAGATTTTTGAGATTTTCATTGTTGCTAGCAAACATTTTTCTCAGTCTGGATTGGCGAATTATGAGAACTGCTGCCCGTTTCATAATCGAACGGCTAGTGCTCCGGACCGTTGCAATCCGTACTCGCTCAACGTTCTCCAGGACACAAACTGTCCTTGTCGATCCTGGGGATTCATTTTTCAACAAGGATTATGTCCTGTTGATATTGTGTATCTAAGTTAATATTGTGTTACGATCAGGGATTGCACAGCGCCGAGAAATGGTAAAGTGTATACGAAAGTCGTCAGGTCTGAGTGAATGATCCACTGTTTACGTAAAATCGTCGCAAGACAAAAGTGCAATGTCCAAGGTTCTACATCATGGCTGCAACTGCCATTCCATCTACTCCGCTCCATAGAGCCACCATGCGTAACTCCGACCACTCAATATTCTCCGTGTAATACGAAAGTCAAAAACATGCGTTTCCTGCATTTCAAAACAGTACAAAATTTTTTTTAATTACCCTGGGCATAATCAACTTCGTCACCATAGGAACTACTTCTCAAAATTTCGTTTTAATGACCTACTTTTTCCTAATTAGTACAATACCAGAAAGTCAAAAAACGTGCCATATTCATTTCTAAAATTTTTACGATAAGAATATCTTCCTTTATGCTCCAAATGGAATGCAAAAATTGACTGATTCGACTAGAAACACTTTCTACTTTTTTATCCGTTTACGTCACACCTCTAACACTACCAAAAATGAGTAAGTTTCAATTATTATTGTAAAATTTGAATGATTTCGATATTCTGATGTTTGAGTTGGCATGGTATCTGCCCTAATTCCTTTGGGACTCATTGGCCTTTTCAATCCTTTTTAAGCGGGATTAGTGCTCATTCTTGAACATAATTAGTGTCAGATGTTCTGATCTAATTTGGCCTTTGCTACTCTTTTCCTCCATTCCAGTCTATTTGTGGCTTTTTTCCTCCACCCCCTCACATTCATCTTCTTTAGGTCTTTCCATCTATACTTTATTGATATTTTTACCCTTAACCTTGACATTTCTAGTTCCCATTCGGTTATTGTCTTGATCATTCTATTTTCATTTGTTCTCGTTGCATGTCCCAGCTTTCGTATCCTTTGTGCTTTAATTTTTCGTACAATGTCCTCTCCTTTCATTTCGCTGTCTAACTCTTTGTTCACCTTCACTCCGCATTCGTCTTCTCCTGTCTTCACTCGACCCAGGATTCTTCATAAGATGTTTCTATCGTACATTCTTAGTTATTCTTCATCCTTCTTTATTAACCTCACTATTTCAGTTGCATATATAACTATGGATCTTGTAAATTCTTATTTCTGTGTCTTTTGTAAGCTTACAATCCTTTAAAAATGGTTTGTATCTGTTAAACATTTTATATCCCCTTCGGATTCTATCTTTTATGTCTCTTATTTCAGAACCCAAATATGTAATGTTTGCACCTTCCTGAATTTGTATTGTTCTATCTTTCATGGTGTTTGATGTTCTGTGTCTCCTCTTTTGCACCTCATATGCCTCGTTTTATCTTCGTTTATTAAGGGCTCTCTATTTTCGCTTCATTATTTATTATCTCCAATGTTTCATTTAGTTTTATTTTACTCCTTGATATAATAACTAAATCATCATCCTACGCCAACATCTGTATTTACTTATTTCTTATTGTTCCTGTGTGTTCTGTTTTCTAGGGACAGGTTGCATAGCACTGGCGAAAGTGCGTCCCACTGTCTCACGCACTTATTTTGGTCTATCTCTTCCTCTTCCGCTTTTATTGCTCCTTCTGAGTTTTCCATTGCCATTTGCGTTAGTCGTATTGATTTTTGTGGTATTCGTAACTCTTGTATGTCTTTTGTGGTCTTCTAATTTCGTTGAATGCCTTACGGAAATTTTTTAATAGCAAAATATGGTTCAATTCATAAGCTTTTTCTATTACCTTGGTTCATTATGTGTATGGCGTGTACTGTAGATCTGCATGGCCTGAACCCGTACTGGTAATCCCCCGGTTCCTTTTCTGTATACCTTCTTAGGCGTTTCTGAATTATGCTTGTAAATACTTTATAAACTGTGTTTAGGAGCGTGATATATCTGTAGTTGTTCCATATTTCGGGATCTTTTTTGAATATGGGGTTAATTATTGCTCCTCTCCATTCGTTAGGCATTTTTTTTTCTCTCCAGATTTTTTTTATTACGTTGTGTAATCTTTTGTGTAGCTCTATTCCCCATCTTTCAACATTTTTCCATTCACTTCGTCACTTTCTCATGTTTTATCTTTTTGATCGTTATTTCCACTTCCTTTAAGTTTGATTCTTCCTTTATTTGTTCATCTACTTTGTACCCCCCCTTCCTATAGTTCCACTTCTTCTCAATCTTTTTATTATCCTTTCTGCGGCTGGTGGCATTTTAATTGTGTTTTCATTCTTAGTTTTTCTATTGCGTATGTATTTTTTGGTTCATCCTACTTGGCCTCTTCCTGCTGTTCTTTTTTCTCCAATTTATTTCTTTGTCCTACTTCTTTACGTGTCGTCGTCGTTTCTTCCGTCGAGTTTATGATTATTCCTAGTTTTTTGATTACTGTTCCGTCTATTGTTTGTAATTATTTGCGTTTCTTTTTTTTTGGGCGTCTTCTTCTGTTGAAGATATACTCTGTATATCCCCATTTGTTGCTTTTCGTTTTTCTTCTTCTATCTTCTTATCGGGTGCTCTTATTGCTTGTGTCCAATACATGTTTTTCTTAGAGATTGTACCTGTAGATCTTGTTTCCTTGGAGGTGTACTCGTTTTGTTCATCAGTGAATCTTTCTTTTTTTTACTCTCGTTATCTTCTTCCATGTTTGTCAATTCTTCCTCGTCTGTTACCTCCTCCCTTTGACTGGGTGGTTGTGCTATCTGTTCCAAAGTATAGGATTTACCATTGATAATTAATTTGTTGTATGTTATGTTCGCCCTGTAACCCTCTTCTCTAGCTTTTTTCATGTACTTCAACAACTCCTTATGCACTTCTAGTATTGTTTTTGGGTAATGATCTGTGATCCACACTTTTGCATTCTTTAAGTTCCTCTTGGTATTCATTACCTCCTTCTTTTTTCTCAGAGATCCGAATTGTACCAATATAGGCCTAGTTCCATTCCTGCTTATGTGTTTCTTGCTTAGCCTTTCTTCACTCCCCTGTTCCATATTAATCATGATACCCATTTCCTTCATTAGTATCCCAACCTCATATAATATTAAACTTAACTCATCTTCTTCCTCGGCAATTCATTGTATCACCATTTTCCTTTTTCTTATTTCCTTTTCCATATCTTCCATACATTTCTTCTGCACTTTTAATCTTCGCTTCCAATATTTTGTTTTGTTCCTTTAACTCATAATGTTCTTTCCCAGTTACTTCTATCTCTAAGTATAATTTATCTATCTTTGTTTCTTTATTATCGATCCGTTCTGTCCTTGCGTCCATTCTACGTAGTTTTGCTGGTATATCTTCTAGTATTTTTTACTTGTACTTACTGCCGTGATTTTGTGAATTATTATTATAGAGTCGTATACCTTGTGACAACAGAATAAGTGGCCTTCTCGGATCAGCTCCTCGGAGGAGGTCTCCCACTTCTTGTCCTCGTCAAATTCGTTTAAATAAATACTCGATTGTATACTATTATAGTTCGTATAATTAAATAATCGTTAGACTAAATATTCGATTATAGACTATTATTAGACAAAAAAAATCGTTTACCAGAAACTGCTCTATTATAAACTATTAAAAATTTTTATTTTTGAGTTATTTCAGCCAAATGCAAATAATTATTAACCTCTCTTATTTCCCATCCCTCACATTCTTCAGTAAAAGAAATTATCGTAATCTAGGAATTAAGCCTTAAGTACAGTTGTTAAATTTAAATCGACTAGCTTTTATAGTTTTAAAGTTATTGCTTGCCCACTCCCGCCCAACTTCAAGGATTACGGCACAGACAGGGAAAAAAGCGGTCTCAATATTTTTCGCTTCCGAAAAAAACTAATAAAACAAAAACTGTCTGCCAAATGTAGTTTTTGAGTATAACAGCACAGCATCACAAGTTGTAGAATAAAGTATGGTGCTCAAATTCTCTACCCCTCTACATGCTAAGTCGATCGCGCCCAGGTGAACCAACGCCTATATGGCTCGTGCCTGTATACCGTGCGCCAATATGGATCTACACCTTTCGCCCATACGTCGTTCGGTCTTTTGCGTCCGCGCCCCATAGGTTACTCCTTTTGGTCCGTGCACTTATGTCCTACCTCAAATGGCATGTGTATAAACGAATCAGGTCTTATGGGCGTCACCAGATTGTTCACCGGGACTTTTGCGCGCCGCCGATAGGGCTCTAGACGTTTAGTTCTCAAGAATTAGGAAGATTAAAAATATTCCACGACTTTTCTGTTATTTACAATAAATGTAATTTTTGTGAAAGAAATTTGAATTGTTTTTGAAAAAAAATTTAGTTCACTAACAAATGAGATCAGGTTACAGTTACTTAAATAGCATACTTATAGTCACATAAGTTAAAGTATAATATAATTCACCATCAGTCTTAGTTGACCATTCATATTATTTCAATTTTGCTTTTAATCTATTACAAAGTTGTCTTAAATATTCCAACTGTTCTATTTCGAATTCTTTAGGCGAAAGAAGTGCCCCACGGTTCCTATTTCGCTTGCCGGAGTAATTGTCTTCAAATCAAATTAGAATTGGTAAATGAATGGACAGTTCTTCTATTGCGTCTTCGAGTTGACAGACTGATGGGACAGACGACTGTGTAAGTGGGCTGTTGGAAAGCATCAATATTTAATCCAATTATAGCCATGTCGGAACCCAGTGAAGTTGTCTGGTGTTAAAACTGTGGCCATAGTTCCTTGATAAGTAAAAATGGTCTACCATAATTTTGTGTGAAAGAGCGTGTAAAACTGGAAAGATCAAATCACACCTACCGACCAGTGTCACGTGAACTTGGAGAAATAGTGGAGGTGCATGTCTAAATGTTCCGTCCATGAAAATTTGTTTCATATGTTGACTCCACCGTGTATCATTTCCTTTGTGAGTCGGGACGCTCTGATCCAGTATCATTTATGAGGAATGCTTCTGGCGCGAATCGTAAATCGTAAATTTTTGGAATAATGAAAGTCTCTAAATACAATGGAGTTGGCGGTGCATCAGTAACAAGATTTCGAGCTGGCTAACACAGCTTTCTAATAGCACATTTGTTAGGAATATTCCTTTGAACATCTGCTCTGGTATCTTCTTGCTACACTTACCTCTGCTGCGTCACTATCATGGTTGCGGTTTCCAACATCACACAAGTATTCATCGTTCTCAGTTATATGTAGACGTTGAGTGCGCTTCTCTCTCACATCTCAAACATTTCTATGCTTCATACTTACTAGTTTTATCGAAAACGTAAAGGAAATCGTTAGAGCAGAGCTTTTTTTGCTTGCAGTTCCTTTTTGTAACTTCCACAACTTTTGACACCGTCAACGAAAAATGAATTAAATATTTGCAAACCGCAAGCGGAAACAACTGAATAAATATTGACAGGGAATGAATTTAGATAAATTCAGAGGAACCACACTAATCACCTCTAAGTGCAAAGTTAAATACACTGTACTAATTGATTTGCATCAGAAAAATTTAAGTGTAATTACGGTTAAGGAGATTACAAGGAATTAGTGTAGGGTAACGTGGGGATAAGAGGGCCGCTTTTTTTCAAGACACTATAAATCCTAGTCTATATCGTTCTATGAGAGGCAATTTCGTTACTACACATGCAAAGTACTGTAGATACTGTTATTGTATGTTTTGTTTCCAAAAGGTGGCAGTCCATTTTTCTATAAATTTGTAAAAGTGGACCAAGTAACCTGACTAGTTAGGTTAACTGGACCAAAACTGTCAGTTAACCTGACTATTAATTTTGAGACAAAAAACACCTCTCTATGTATTTATTTTGGAAAATATCTTAACAATTGTGGGAACATAAAACTTAAAATCATTGAACATTGCATTCATAAATAACAACATTAAAATAAAACTAATTTTCATATCGACCCTTTGAATATTTAGTAGGAATTGGTAAAGCACACCACACTATATATTCAAACAAAACAAAACCAAGATCTTCTTCTGAATATTTAAAACGATTAGACAATTTCTTTCTTCAAAAAAAAACAACATCACAGCCATCTGAGTCTATTTGGATAATCTCTGCAGCGTAATTTCTGTAAGATCGTTTTCCTTGGACCTTCACTATGTAATCGCCACTTTCTTAGTTATAACTTCAGAATCCATTAAGTTCTTCCCACTCGGAAGAATCATCATAAGTTTACGAACTTTACGTCTTTTGCTGTCTGGAAATCGTTTTATTTTCTGCCTTTTCTTTTATTTCTTGTATCTTTTTTGCTCTTTCCTCAAGTTCCGTTTTTACGGGAGTACTAGTTAACACCATTGATTTTCCTTTTTTTTTCTATTGTTCTTTGGTTTCTTTAGCTGGTGTCTTTAAAACTGGCCTAACTATTTCAGGAAGAATGACACTACCTTGATATCTTACTTCGGTCCTATTATTCTTGATATCAGCGCTTGGTGCGATATTTGGAGCTGTTTGTGTTGTTGTTAAATGGACTTGAGTGCCATAGCATCCTGTCTGACGCACTCCAGGCGCATTCGGAGAGAACCTGGTTGATACACTGTTTTCCACAGATGTATTGGCCAATACTATTTCTTTAAATAATGATCTGTCTGTGATGTAGGATGGTAAAAAATCATTATCCTGAAATATTGCATTATTAAACGGCCATATTCCTGCTTTTACAAACCCGCTATTAGTATATCGTACCGTAAATGCTTGTGGAAAAGCATCAGCCACCAATTCAGCAATATCATATTTAGCTATAACGCCACCAGGGTGATTTGTAATCTATCTGTTGCCCGCTTCGTTATAATTTTTTTTAAACGGACTAAATGCTGATAGGTCTAAAGGTTGTAGCTTACAGCTACAATGCGGAGAAAATGTTAATAGAATTATCCCATTTTTTTTTGTATAATCCCTGTATGTCTAAGTGACCTTCATGAGTATCTAGCAAAATTAACCTTGGTTTTTCTATACTTGGTCGTTCGTACTTGACAAAATATATTAATAAATCTTCAAATGGTTCACCCTGCACACAACCTGAAGGTGTATTTTTAACATATGGTCTTTATAATTTTTTTTGTTGGAAAAATTAAGTAAGGGGTAATGGCGCATAAAGTAACTTAAAGATGGAAGACATGTACACCCCATGCCAGCCGGTCCAATACCATCACCTTTACCATGAGTACCTTAATATTGGTGCTCCAAATTTCTGAGTTCGGTAATGGCTGCCGGTCACTTTCTCCTTTATTCCTTATGTACTCGCCAACATGCGCTAGCCAAGCGTGGCGTTTCAACGGCTAAACCCTTAAAATGACGAGTTATAAAACATATGCTATACCCCAGATGAGTTTGGAGAGACGCCCACACTCTCGCATCGATTCGTTGATTCGTCAATGTCAAAATCAAGACTAAGAAGAGCAAGATCTTCCAGGAATAAAATTCTGCCCCATTCGGATGCCGCCCGGGAGGTTTAGACACACGCGACTTCGGTCATCGAATGTACCCACATTCGGATTCATTACTGCTACATACGTGGTATCAGGTCGAATCTTAATGTTGTTCACCAACACCTTGAATAAGTGCAACCGGATATTCTGTTTCTATCAGAAACACAAGTCTCCCCTGGAATCACCGAATCGCCTGACCTGCAGTTTCCCAGATACAAGCTCCACTCTAATTTTTGCCTTAAAGGCAGAGTACTTTCGTATACCAAGGACAACGTAGGTTGTAAGAATTCCTGACAACCCTAACCATACTCCACATCTCCTGGACTTATTCCTTACAACTAACCCACTTCTCTATAAAACAAGAGTCATTTCCCCACTTGGTCATTCAGACCACTGCCCAATCGAAATAACTTCCTCTATAAAAAATCCCACTGTTACTCGAAAAACAGATAGAACTATATGGTGTTTTAATTCAGCTAACTGAAGGGAACTGCGAGATTTTTTTCCAACCTTCCCCTGGCGTGAGTATTATTTTAAACGTTCCTCCTCTTCAAACATTGCTCTTTCAATAACTGAAGCTATCTTGGTGGGTATACATACCCAAAAAACATAATCGTGTAGGTCATGCTCGTTCCCAACCCTGGTTTAATAGGGCTTGCACTGATGCATTATCGCAAAAGCATAAACCCTATACCAAATAGAAGTCAAATAAATCTATCGAAAATCACGTCGACTATATTTCCGCAAGAAATAGTTGCGAAAGCATCATCACGAAGTCCTAAAAGATGTTTGAAGAATGTAAATGCAAAGAATTAGTCTTATATCCTTTCAGTGGTCGTTAATTTTGGTCATTAGCTAAAGCCACCACTAAAGCTTTAGTACATCTTCCTTTCCTCCCATAACGTCTCGCGACGGAGCTGTAATAGCTGATCCGGCTGAAAAAGTTAACCTGTTTGTCGATTACTTTGCATAAAATTCATATCTGAATGATTCTGGTAAAACTGTGCCGTCTCCCAAATCTAGCTCATACGCTATTAAATCAATCCACTTTCGTTACAAGCTGCCAAAATCAATTATCAATAAACTTGACTCCAACAAGGCGACTGGCCCTGGCGGTATTCCAGCTATCGTCCTTAAAGCGTGCTACCCTGAGCTAGTACCTGTATTGTCCAAACTATTTTCGATCTCCATGTCATCTGGAGAGTTTTCCTCATCGTGAAAGTTTGGAAATTTCCAGCCTATTCCTAAAAATTGCGACAAAACCGATCGCTCAAACTGTCGACCAATAGCTATCACTTCTATTCTGTCAAAATCGTGGACAAAGTCATCAACTACTTTCTTTCCTTGAGTCCAATAAGCTCCTAAACGACCACCAGTATGGGTTTAGACAGAGTCGTCCAACGGGTGATCTTTTTTCATGTGTCACACAACTTTAGAATAACACATTGGAAAAGTCCGATGAACCAGTCGTAGTAGCTTTAGATATTTCAAAGGCTTTTAATCATGTTTGGCAGAAGTGCTCACTTGCCAAGCTCACTTCGTTCGAATTATCCGATACGCTCATCAATTGGATATCCAGCTTTCTTGACAAAAGACGTACATGCGTTGTTGTCGATGGCTTCTTTTCGAAAAAAAAAACACTATTAACGCGGGAGTACTCACACCTTTACTGTTATACATAAGTGACCTCGTTCCCTTAACAACTAATCCGATTCATTGCTTTGAAGACTACAGCACTCTACACTGTAGTTCTTCTCAGTTTTACCACAACAATAAGTCTAGTCTGGACGTTAAGGTGAAAATTTCAGCCTCAATCAGCACTGACTTATAACGTGTCCTTGAACGTTCAACGCCGACAAAACGCAATGCTGCCTTGTGTCCGCCAAGAAAGACCGATCATTTCCTACTGTAAATATGAATGGATTAGAACTCAAGTTTTCAAACTCCATTTCCATGTTAGGGATGTGTGTATTATCGAACCTTTCATGGCTTGACCACCTTTTGTCAGCCAGCAAAACAGCTGCCCGTAAACTGGGCTTGCTATAGAGATCTAAACAGTACCTTATCTCGCAACAATTCCTTTTACTGTATAAGGCTCATCTGGAATACAATTCCCACCTCTGGGTCAGTTCTCTCCAATACGCCCTTGATATGGTAAACTTCATCCAAAAAAGTGCTATAAGGCTTATAAATGATTCGTCTCTGACTTATGCCTACAGTCTCTTGAGCATAGAAAAATAGTTTCGGTTCTTTCATTGTTCTATCGCTACTACCATGACAAGTGGTCTCCGAAATACACTCCTTACACCTTTGCAGGCCATCTCCGCTAGGTACACTCGGTTTGCCCATTCACACCATAATTACGTATTCAAAATTCCATCGTGTCACACTAAACGGGCGCAATCTACATTTTTCCACACGGCGACCAAATTTAAGGTAAACATTTCTCGACAATCTAATAATATTCCTAAACCCTCCAAGTGTTCCCGAGTGGTTTAGCACGTTAGGAAAATCTTAGTCTGTTCGGGAATACTATAAGTTAAAAAAAAAGAACTACACTTCCCCTTTCAGCGGGGGTGGCTTGTCCTACTTCTTTGACACCTTTTGCAGCTATAATGTTTGGAGGCTTGTGAACAGTAAGGAAACCTAAAACAATTTTAAAGAGACATTAGGCAAAATAGATAAATAATAATTATGAATAACAAACCTGTCTTATCCAAATTATAAATATCCTGATGCTCGAGCTTATTTTCATCTAATACTTTTTTCAAATTGTTGTAAAATGTTGAAATATTATACCGGTTAAAGGTAGTAGCGTGGCTTAAGCTGGTCTACTCTGCTGTTCTTAGAGAAAGCGTGCACATATTTAAAAAACACAAAATCCACTTCTTGCTGGACATTTTATCCTTATTCCAATTTTGAATCCCTTCTCTAAAATTATATTGCTTGACGATGGTATAGTCGTAAGCTAGTTTACGTGAATCCTGAAGAGTTAAGCCGTAATTGATCATAGCTGCTTTTTTTAAGATGAGTAGCAACCGCCTATTCCTCTTCCATTGAAAAAACTTTTTTTATATTTTTTATATATACTTCCGAGCTGACATGTTATTTTCTAACTCCTCATGTATTGGCATTTTTAGAGATTCTTCAGAAAATGACCTGTTTTCATTAGTCCTTTTACGAATTCGTAGCATTGTAACCCGGAATAAATATTACACCTTAAAAAGAATTAAAAATCTAGTGTGGTTAAGTGGGCGATGTCCAGGTAACCTTACTTCAAGTCGGTCCAGTTAACCCCACCGGCATCATATTTACTATTTGTTATGTTTTTTTTATCCTACAACTTTGACAAAAACAATGTATCCAAAGATATGTTTAAGTAACAGGCGTTCTTACATACTCAAAAGCAAATTTATTCGATGTGACGAAAACTTGTTTAGAACAACACGCCGGAAATAACTTTCACCTTCAAACAACTTCGATAAACTGCCCATCTAGTATCTATAAACGGTGAACGTTGGATTCTCCGCAGACCATTCGGCCCATTTCGGAGATTCCCAAATGACTCTAGAAGTGAGGAAAATTGGTCTCTGACATAAGTATATCTTGGTGACCCACTTAACTTTACAGTTCAGTTAACCCCAGGTAACCCGCTAGCGTCGATTTTCTGTTCTCTACAAATGAACCTTATGCATTGCGCATGATCAAGGTAAAAAACAGTAAAAAAATGGAAATTCGATCTGCGGTAACCTAGGTTACCGTAGATTTAATATCCATTTTTTTTTTACTCTTTATTTAGTAGCCTGAAGGTCGGGCCGGGTTCATTTGTAAAGCATAGGAAATAGACGCTAGTCAGGTTACTCTACTTGCTTAATAACGTTAACTTACTGCATAATGCTCTAATAATTATTAATTAATGTCAGGCATTAAAATGGTTTATGCTAATGATATTTACAAGAAGATATTGTGTGGAATTATTAGAAGTTTTGAAATATTAAAAAAAAATTGTTTTCATAAGATACCTTATAACAACAAATAGCTTCAAACTGTAACATTATAATAAAAAAGGGATGATGTAATAACCAATTTTTAATTGATCAAATAATTTAAATTAATATAAAAAATATTACCAAATAACAATCGCTACTGCCGTCGGTTCATCGGTAGATTGAGATAGGGGAGAGTTCTAATTTAGAGTTTAATTAACATACCTGAAATACTGCCTGCTTCTCATAAGCTTAATTATTTTCACTTATACTTAATTCATAAAAAAATGTTATCTAAAAATTATGAAAAAATGATAAAATCTCGAGCGCCATGTTGTCTTATATATATATATATATATATATATATATATATATATATATATATATAGGAACAACAAAACCTAGTTAATGAATAATAATAAACAATTTATCAAAATGAAAATAAAATAATATGATATACGTAAAAAAATCAGAAGTCATACTATTCTAAATTATATAAAAAACATTACCTTTGAACGGTTCTGTACATAAACTGTAACTGGTAACTATGAAGCAGAATGGTGAACTTGGTGAGGTCAATGTCTTGCTTATTTCCCTTTATATATTATGTCCATAACTTTATTGAATTTCTTTGAAGTTTAATTCGCCAAATTTATTTATAAAAGTATGTAGAACTTGCGCTGTAAAATGTAATTCAAGTAAAAATTGCCATTTAAAATAATAGAATAGTAAAATTACTGACTTATACGTGCCATTAAAAATGATTATTATAAAAATGCCATATAAAAGTATGCATTAAAAAATATGAGTAAAATAATTGAAAACTAAATGCAACATAAGTAAAAGTGAGTACTTAAAAGGTGAGTACTTAAAAGTGCCAAATGAGTGCCTAAAAAAACAAACAAATGCTTTAGTTTTAAATATAATGAGAAAAAAATAACTTACCACCAAAATCTGATGGCACCAAATATAAAAAATTAGGTAAAAATCATGATTATTGCTGTAACATTCAGCATTAAATGAATTAAAAAAAAAGCTTTCAGAATAACTGAAGTGTATTCCCCTAAAAGTTTTCTTGCGTTGCGCGGATACCATAATATAAATCCAATTTTTTAAGAAAGGAAACTATAGCTCTATGAAATATTACACCCAAAAGATTTGTTCTAGGAAATGCCAATTAAATTGCCATTCTCAATTCTACATATTAATAATTAAAAACTTTTCTAATAATACGCCAAATAAATGAACAATTCTTAAATTAATGTACTTTTTAATACAACCACAAAAAAGGTTGTTACACACCCCCTCCTAAAATTTGGACTCGGAGATCACCAAAGCGGAGATTCCAAACACTTAGCTAATCAATGAAATTATTAAAATTTAAAAAATACAAAATGTTAAGCTAATTAAAATGTAAGCAATATTTAAAAAATAACAAGAAAATGTGGTGATGTCGGTCAGGAAAGACCCCTCGCAACACCAAAAAAGCTAATAACGCGCTACCACCCGCACACGCCACTAGTCGAGAATCAAGGACCCGAAACCTTAAATAAAGTAAAAAACTTTAACTGGTGGGGTTAGTGAAGCAAACCACCATCAGGAGAGCAAAATGAGTATCCGAAAAAAAATTTGAATCTAAGGTAAAAAAACGAACGGAAACCGAAACCTACCATGACCTGATGGGACAGTGGGCAGAGAACCCGGAAACGGTTATCGTGCAACTTTATAAAAAATCAAGGCTAAACGCCACTCTACTCGAGAGTATAAAAATAGAAAAAATCCTTCCGGACTAACAATAAATAAACGCGAGACTTGAGGTCGAGAGAGAGCGGTTCAATTACCCTACCCCGGTGGTCTCAAACCAAGCCTCCTAGGTACATAACACAACTACCACTGTCACGTTTGATAAGTGAGTCAAAATCGGTAAATCCAAGATACGACTATTTGCTTGGCAAATTAGCTCAGGATGCTTCGTCGTGTAGAACAAGAGAGGCCACTCTATCCTTCACGAGATTCAGGTTTCATGTTGTTCCACAGTCATCGTCCAAGACCCAACATACCCTAACTAACACGCACATTTTATAAATAAATCGAAATCTAGGTGAGATAGCAAAGAGAAAGATGATGCACTCTTACGAACACAACAACCCCCTCCTAAAACTACCAAAACGTCATAATCAGGAAGTGAACTAATCGAGGTTGACACGAGGCGAACCGAAGTCCTCAAGCACCGTCCAAGAATAGTAACACTACACAAATCAGGAAAAGCAAAATAACTAAATCAATCAAAAAATAAAAATGTATAGAAGCATTACTAGTTTTCTTATCAATGGTTATGAGTTTTACACGTCAAATTAACGATCAGAGGTAAACTCAAAATAGTTATCTTCAATTTTACTATTGTAACAATAGCAAATTGTAAATCCAATAAAGGAAGATAATCTGCCTGAGAACCAATGTCCCAAAAAATCGGCAAAACAATCGCATGATGTGATCTAAATATCAAACATCATGCTAAACAAATCAATCGCACGATGGGATCTCAATATCAACCATCGTGCTAACAAATGTAGCAAAAATCATGCTAACAAATGTAGCAAAAAAAATAAGTGGTTTGCAAAGCCACAAAAATATAAAATAAAATAATGTGCGAAATAAGCACAAAATAAAATTATTTTGAAAAATTATCAAAATAATTAAAATAAGAAAACCAGAATGTAAAAATACTAAAATAGAAAAATAATTAAAAAGAATACGAAAAAATAAGAACTAATGTGGTTTTAAATCCTTAACATGAAAAACACCTAAGGGTTTATTATCATTAGGGGTGGCCAATCGATACGTAGTTGGACCTACCACCTCAATAACTTTCGCTTCAATAAATTTTGGAGCTAACTTTTGACTATAATTTTTAGTCGCATCAGATAAAGTAAAATTCGTTTTCCAAACCAAATCGCCAACATTTAATTTCAACGGACGACGTCGCAAACTGTAAGATTTTGAATTTCTTTCGTAATCTGCATGTAAATTTTGTTTAACATGTTTAAAAATAGGTGAAAGTTCATTTAAATCGTGAACTAATTGTTCACGGTTATTAATAAATAAATCATCCTCTTTGAAATCCTTTAGTCGACCATAAAAATCTCCAGAACTAGGAACTGTCCGACCAAACGCCAAAAAGGAAGGTGAATATTTCGTAGACTCATGAACAGCGTTACGATTTCAATTAAAAACAATTCAACAGAGAAGAAGTACAATCTAAGAAAATAAAAAATGGAATTTACACACAAATAGAAAAATATGTTAAACTTTCGCATCTAAACTACTACCATTAAATTATTAAAATTTTACAAACATGAACGGAACTCTTTAAAATTTGTAAATATTCAATTAATTTGGAAAAAATCTTAAGCAGGAATACTAACTGAAGTATTAATATTGTCATTATGTGACATAAAAATAAAATAATCTAAATTTGTAATTCATTATTCATTTCAAAGTTTTCGTTAAATGGATTCAAAAAATTCCAACGATTCGTTACATAAAGTCAACAATTGATCATGTAAATATAAAAATTCATTATCAAAAGTAATGTAATTCAAGCGTTTCAAAATTTAAATAAATGTATTAACAATTGAATGTTATGAAGTTTATGAATAACAAAACCTAAATATGATAATCGAGGTTTACAAAATTCACATTTATCTAAATTAATATTTAAATTGGCATCATTTAGCCTTTTAAAAACTTCTTTTAAATAAAACGTGTTCCTTGAAAGTACTTGAAAAAATAATAATATCGTTTAAATAAACAAAAAAACTGAATGGGATAAATCATGACCTAGAATTGAATCTATAAATCGTTGTAATGTACTGGGAGCGTTTTTAATAATTTCAGTTACATATGTAATCAAATAAATTTCTCAATTTAATTTACGTCTCTCACCTTTTGTCAACCTTTCTACTTCATTTACAATTGAAAAAATTTTAATTCTACTAAAATAACTCATCAATGTATAAAACATCAGCTAAATAATTAAAATTTGACATCGTAAAAAATATTATATAACACAATCAATAAATTTCATTATATATAAACACATAAAAGACCAAGCGTAACTTAAATGGTAACACTCCTTAAATCTCGGTCAACTCTTAACATAAAATCAAAATAAACAAAGCGAAAATAACTAGCATTGAAACAACAGCAGATGAAGTCCCTTTTTCTGGCCCCAGAGTAGTATTAACACCAATGTAAATAAAATATCAAATAAGCAATAAATTTTGAAGTAATAAATTTCAATGTAATAAATATGAATGTAATAAATTTCAATGTCCCTGCTCGGGCGCCAAAGTATAACACCAAATAGCTTCAAACTGTAACATTATAATAAAAAAGCGATGATGTAATAACCAATTTTTAATTGATCAAATAATTTGAATTAATATAAAAAATACTACCAAATAACAATCGCTACTGCCGTCGGCTCATCGGTAGATTGAGATAGGGGAGAGTTCTAATTTAGAGTTTAATTAACATACCTGAAATACTGCCTGCCTCTCATAAGCTTAATTATTTTCACTTATACTTAATTCATAAAAAAAATGTTATCTAAAAATTATGAAAAAAATGATAAAATCTCGAGCGCCATGTTGTCTTTATATATATATATATATATATATATATATATATATATATATATATATATATATATATATATATATATATATATATATATATATATAGGCACAACAAAACCTAGTTAATGAATAATAATAAACAATTTATCAAAATGAAAATAAAATAACATGATATACATAAGTTTATTCAATATATGATTGAAAACGTAAAAAAATCAGAAGTCATATACTATTCTAAATTATATAAAAAACATTACCTTTGAACGGTTCTGTACATAAACCGTAACTGGTAACTATGAAGCAGAATGGTGAACTTGGTGAGGTCAATGTCTTGCTTATTTCCCTTTATATATTGTGTCCATAACTTTATTGAATTTCTTTGAAGTTTAATTCGCCAAATTTATTTATAAAGGTATGTAGAACTTGCGTTCAAGTAAAAATTGCCATTTAAAATAATAGAATAGTAAAATTACTGACTTATACGTGCCATTAAAAATAATTATTATAAAAATGCTATATAAAAGTATGCATTAAAAAATATGAGTAAAATAATTGCAAACTAAATGCAAAATAAGTAAAAGTGAGTACGTAAAAGATGAGTACTTAAAAGTGCCAAATAAGTGCCTAAAAAAACAAACAAATGCTTTAGTTTTAAATATAATGAGAAAAAAATAACTTACCACCAAAATCTGATGGCACCAAATATAAAAAATTAGGTAAAAATCATGATTATTGCTGTAACATTCAGCATTAAATGAATTAAAAAAAAAGCTTTCAGAATAACTGAAGTGTATTCCCCTAAAAGTTTTCTTGCGTTGCGCGGATACCATAATATAAATCCAATTTTTTAAGAAAGGGAACTATAACTATGAAATATTACACCCAAAAGATTTGTTCTAGGAAATGCCAATTAAATTGCCATTCTCAATTCTACATATTAATAATTAAAAACTTTTCTAATAATACGCCAAATAAATGAACGATTCTTAAATTAATGTATTTTTTAATACAACCACAAAAAAAGGTTATTACAACCTTTACAAACGTCTGGATGCCAATAGTGGACGCCAAAACGGCCTGTGGTCAAAAATCTGGAGTCCGAACGGCGGCGTCTAAATGTCGTGTACCGGTGTTAAAAATAGTAGTGTAAATATAAGCGCTAATAAAAGAGTGATGGTTATTCATTGTGCGAACTACAACCTTTGTTCGCTAAAAGTGTTCTGGAATGTGATTTCCAATACTGTTTAATATAGTTATTACTCGTTACAAAAATATCATAATTTCTGAAAACAGTCTTTTGAGTTTGCAGGTCTGCACGTAGTTATTGTATGATTTGTCAGTTATTAACGTTTACTTATAGAAACATTTCTTATGGAAGAAGACAGCTGTAACTGCTTTCGTTTAGAGCATATTTACGAATTCACAATTTTGCTTTAAATTCACGGCATTGTGATAATAAAAAACGCAAAAAGGCCTTTTGTCATAATTATAAATAATAATCTAGCGGATTAACTGGTTAATTTGGCCTCCTATTAATAAATAGTACAAAAAATAAACGTTTTCCCTAAAAATGAAAATAGAAAGTTTGTGTATCATTCGTCCTTTTAGTGTAGTAGACGTAAATCTCATAATTGTATCATTTTAGAATTAATCAAATCAGCTCACAGCATTTAACGTCGGCAATTCATCACTTTGAAATTCATTAAAAACGTTACAAAAATCCGAATATTACTACCATTTTAAAAACTCGTCTACAATATAAAGAATAACTAAACAAGGGTTACGCAATAAAAGCAAAATTATAACCCGTGGTCTCGTGAAAACAAAATTGAATCTCCCCAAATTGCTTGCATTCATAATTTGGTTAATGGATGTATATTTCAAAAAGCGCTTAACTGTATTTGAGGCATCAACATTTTTACCATAATTTGCTTTTTCACGTTTTAATTATTATAAAACGATTTAAAGTAGAATTGAAAAATAAAGTGTAAGCTAAATATATTATATCTATATAAGAAAAAAAAAAAACTTTTTTATTTACTGTATAAAAAGCCACTTATCAGAATAACGCAGGAGAAACGAAATAACTTTTAAAATCCTTTCTAGAATTGGTAGCCTACAAAATTCCATTCCCTAGAATTGAGGGTAAAAAGGATGAATATCCCCCTGAAAAAACAATCTATATTTCATTTGCAGTCCGCGTTATTGAATCCACAAAAACGGAACTGCAATAGATATGAAAAACGACAAGTATGGGCACATGCGCTTTTAAACTATTCGCAAGGAAACTAAAGTATTAAAAAGATCATACGTTTTCACTTCTACTTTTTCATGTGATATTCAGTTTTATATGAACTTTGTGCAATTGACAATTTATTATTTAAGGATTGCTCAATTTCTTTCCAAATTGTGTGTCTCCAAGTAATCCCTTTCCTTTTTCTGTCTTTTCCTTTAACCTAATCCGTCAATTTCAACCTCTGTCACCTAAATACGTTTATTATTTTTACTAGATTTTTTTTCTTTGATAATGTCAATATCCATTAGTGATACTCTGAAAGGTGTAGACAGATAAATGGAATAGAGACGTAGGGCATTACACAGACGCAGAATGTGTAGAGTTACGTACATAAACTTTACATTTCGCTAAATGGACATAAAATATGTAAATGCACCAAAAAATGCGTTTTTTTGGCGAAAGAATAATTAAGGTCCATAATTTTATCCTTTTGACACATTACGCATACACTGTGTCTTCGGCTTACATGTATTGCTATCTCGGAAGCCGTTTCATCTACACGGTTGGATAAATTAACACTTAGATAGGCGTGCTGGCGTACTCCGTACGCCAGTGGCTCAAATTAATAATTTGGCAACCGCGTAACTTATGAAAATAGTACCTTGTAGTGCATTTCACGAGTAATTAGATCTCTGCAATATGGCCGCCATTTAAATTTGTCACCAAATAAAGCGCGGGAGCACTCATTGGCGTTGTATCTTTTGTCATATAAAAAAAGTGAAAAACTTATTTGAATAAACTTTAATAAATTCCCCATCACCACACTCACCTACTATTATTATTATACACTATTTTAATACAAATTTAAAAAAAATGAACAAGTATGTAGTAAATTATTATTTTATTAATAGTTATTGCGTAATTAAGAATCGCAGAATTATAAGCATTTAAAATAAATTGTCTATCGTCTAGGTCGGCATCGTCTTCTGGTGACAAACATATATTTAAAGTAATGTCACTAACATCAAGCACTCGTTCGTTTACCCAGTACTCTAAAACAATTTTATTAGTGTGGTTTGTATAATTTTCCCATTGAACATCTGGAACACTTTCACTTTAACCCTCTGGTAGGCGCTACAAAGATTTTTGAACAAGTAGTCGCTGCGTGTATTTTGTACACTGTGGAATTGAATAGACATCTAACTTATTTCCCAAGGTTTAATTTCTTGTTTCTTTTGTGATAATTCCTGTCTACCGCCTAATGCAATATAAGTAAAAGTATACAACAAATTTTACAAAATATATTTCAGCCATTTTTTATATAACTAACAAAAATAATCTACAAAATAATCAGTTACCCCTAAATGTTATAAAATGTCTTTGAAAGTAATATTATAAGTATTATTCAAAAATAATAAATCACAATAAAACCAAACATAATCATAACCCTTTTATGGGCTATCTTCTTGTTCTGGTTGTTCTTGACAGGCCTGGCATGTATGTACTGTGATGACATGTTCCTTACACGCCAATTTGTGGCACAGATTACACCTTATGGTAGTCACCCTATTTTTCTTCTATCCACTGTCAGGTTGCGTTGACGCACCCTGTATGTAGGATGTTATAATGACGTGTATGACGTGTTTTGAGTGCGAGTGTATTGAGTTCGAACAAAAAAAAATTTTTTTTTGTGTGTATGCATAATGTATGTGGGTGTATGATACGCCACTGGAAATTTAGGAGAAATATAATTCTGTATGTAGATACGTGTATTTCAATGTTATAGAGACTTTGGTGTGGGAATAAATAGATTCTGATGAATGTAAATGTGAAGAGAAATTTGTCGATGGGACGATAATGTTTGCTTCTGTTTTGCTACTGTTGGCTACTTGATAAAGAATGGAATGTTGGTGGAGAAGGAGTAATTTTGGTCAGAAGATGTGAAGTATAAGTGTAGAATGTTTTATAAAATATGTAGAGAAAGATTTGGTATGTTTAAATGTTAATTTCAGAAAGTTTTCGTAAGGTTGTGCAATAAGTTTTAAGAATACATGTATGTATATGGGATTTGAGACCTTAGACGGTACTTATTTTTGCAAATGTTGCGGAAGAAGATTGAGCGCAGGTTGGAGATAAATGTTGAAAGTTGCGTAATGGTCCAGAGTGGCTACTGAATGAATGTAATGACGAAAAATGGTTTCTTTATGAAGTAATTGTAAAATTTGTAAGTAAAAACAAATATGGCGATGTATTGTAATTATGAGAGTGGTTGTACAGATGGTAGTAGCTATCGGCACTATAAAATTTTGAATGAATACTATTGGAGAATATAGCGCGGAAGGAAGACATGTTTAAAGATGGATGACTGAAGTTATAAATAGGAAAGTCAGGGATTGACGAGAGCTTTTTCGTTTTTGGCTGTTGCCTGTGGTGAATGTTGGGAGACGCGCACGCGAGGTGTAGTATACCTTAGAATGGGTTAATTTGGAGTTATATTTGTGAATAATAGTGAAGGCAGTTATTGTTTAAGCAACTGCGTTACCCGAAAGGGGATGAATCGTATAAGACATTCATAAATAAAACTATTAATTAAATTGAGGTTGAAGATAAAATTAGTTTGTTTATTTTCAAGAAAGTAAAAAGTGCATAAGCAGATTTATAAAAGATAACAGTTATTACGTTAGTGTTAAGTGCAGCGCGTGTTCTTGTACCGATATTGAGTTAAAATTATTTACGGCACCACCTTTAAGTAAACGAAATTTCCGTAATAAATTAAGCCAATGTTAAGTTAATTTTATGTGACATTAAAAGTTTATTTGTGTAAGGAAGGACTAAACTTTCCTAAAGGTTGCTAGAAATTTTAAGAGGCAACCAAACGTATACAGATTATTACGTGTTATTACACTATTTGTGAGTACAAAAAGGAATAAGTGTTTGTGAAATTGTGAAGCACTGGTTATGTGGCTTTATGCAATTTAAGGATTACAAATGTACTACAAATAATTGATTTACGGAAGAAAGAAGAAAGAAAAGCGTAGAAAAAGCACGATTATCTTTTTGTTTAGTTCATTTGTGTAATGTTGAATAAATATTAATTAGTTTAGAAGCGAAAAGATAATCGTTCTCGAGTTATGCGGTTTTGATTGGTTGTTTTAGTATTAAGAATTTTGCAGAAATTGGTAGTGACGTGTGGTTTTGATTTTCAACCACCCTGTAGTGGTATATGTAAATATATTTGTGTTTGTTTCTTTGTCATTTGTTTATTGTTTTATGCAGGCCAATATATATATTTATCGTTAAATTTTTATTTTGTTGTTTATTTACCCAGGTATGAGACATATTTGTGACGATTACTTAATTGGTTGTTTTAAAAATTTCATTAAGTTTAACTATAAAAGTTGGAGCTTTGAGAACTTACATATTTACGAATGTCAAATACGATTCAGAAGTGTTATAAAAAGTAAATTAAATTTAAAAGATATCGTTCATGTTAAGAATTTTAAAAATTAATTACCGATCATTGCATGAAGAATAGTTTTATTCATTAATAAGTAGAAAATATAACTGTTGGTTACGTGAATGAATTTGAATAATCAATTTTATTTTGGAAGTTTTGGTATACGAGGTGTATTCAAAAAGTTTTTAATAACCTGGGTAGTACTAAATATATTGGAGTTTGAGTTAAATTGTTTTGGACGAGTGGTTGTTTTAGAACCCTCGTGTGAGAGTTTACTGAGTAAGCACAATCCTACTTTCCACAATCAAGTAGAGTTAATTAACATCCAGCTTAAGACAATTATTTTAGCGAAGTTTCGATTGTGGTGGCGCCTAGAGACATATTTTCCCGGACTGAGCTGTTTGAATGTAGGTGTTAGGTGTTTGAGCATATTAATCATTCATTTTACTTATTATTTCGACCACGCCCATCTCCCTGTTACCTGGCTTGGCAACCCGCTTACATTAGTAAGCATACACGACGCCTAGTGCGGTTTGGACGTGTAACACCACAAAAGGAACATTTTGCTCTTATCGCTGCCGTTTCTCCTTTATTAGTATCTTCTTGATTTTTGTATTTGCACAAATATTGTTTCACGTCACATGGCAGGTTTGGGATTTTAGCTCTCATTTGTAGACGTGGCTTCATCAGCAACAGAGCTAAATTTTTTAGAAAAATTTTTCGCCTATTATTGTCCTTATTTTCCGGAAATAAAAGGTTGTATACTATATTAGAATTTAGCCCTGCTATGTTCAAAATTTGAAAAAATACAAGGGGCCATCTTCTTGTTCTTCTTTGGACTGTGTAATTGGCACACTTTTGATCCACACTATCTATTCCCCCTTTAGTCGAGTTGTAAAATAGGACGGTATCGGGCTTTGAAGTATTTCGATCTACTAAATCCTCAATGTCAGTATGCATAGTCGACAGCAAGAGGACAGCTTTATTCTTTTTGTTGCTGAAAGAAACCAGTGTTACATCGTCTTGGAATGCAAATATCGATGATGGAACGGGCCTACTTTTATTGGGCTGAAGTTCAATCGGAATCTCCCTTTTATTTTTTTTTATCGTACCGACTAGTGTGATTTTTCGCTTCAGTAATTCTTTAGCTAAAGGATAACTGGTGTACCAGTTACCACACGTCAGGTTTCTATTTTTCCCTTTATATGGATCAACTAACCTGAACACTACCTCAGAAGGAGTATTTGATTGCGCGTATGGGCCATCAGGTTGTTAACCACAGTACAATTCCAGATTGGCAACATAAAATGTCTTTGAGTCGCATAACGCAAACATTTTTAGACCATATTTGGCCGGTTTATTGGGAATGTACTGGATAAAGCTACACCGGTCCCTGTATGGTATTAACATCTCATCGACAGTCATATATTCACCCAGAACGTAATTATTTCTGCAATTAGATATAAAGGTATCTAAAATTATTCTAATTGGAGTAAGTTTATCTGTTTGCCTTCTTTCTTCCCTGCTGGCTTTGTCATCAAAACGAATTGCTGAAAGCAAAAATAAAAATCTCTTGGCGCTCATACAAGCTCTAGAAATTATGTATCCTGTATCGGCGTCCCAAACTTCGCGGAAGTCGGTATGGCTCTGTTTTTTAAGTCCCAAGAAATATAAGGTCCCTAAAAATGCTAACATTTCTTCCATTGCAGCTTCTTTGGCATCCCTAATTCTGGCAAATGGTTCTTGTTTTTGTCTAATGAATATATTTGTACATCTTAAAATTTCTTCTAACATTGCAGGTGTAATAAATTTGATAAACACTGTCTCTGGATTTATTATTTCTTGTCGGTTTAGCAAAGGGCGAGGAAAAATTTTTACCACGTTTTTATGAGCATGTTTTGCGAACTTACTTTTTGCGGGATATTTCCTCCACACAGTTTCAGTATCTTTACCAAAAAAACATAGTCCTCTGGTTGGTGGTTTATTGAGCTGTATTATTTCGCTGTAGCTGTCTTCCGCTTCCTCCTCCGAACTCGTATCATGTTCACTTACAGCAATATTTTCATCTGAAGCATCGTCATCAGAACCTCCAACGATTTCCTCCTCTGACTCCTCGGCAATCGCCTGCGCAATAAGTTCAGTTCTTCCTGTGTCAACTTATTTGGATTTTAATATGAATCCGGTCCCTAAAATGCATAATTAATTAAAATAATGACAAATTTTCAAACACCTTATGTATAAAAAATAAAAAAATTACTTACATGGTTAATCGCTATGTGTATTAAGTACACGGTCAATGTATTTATCCGCTATCAACTGTAACAAATTCTGCACAAGAATCCCACGCTACCTGAAATTGAACTGAACATCAAGAGAAATGATGACTTTGGGGTTACATAGCACGGCCAGTGGGGGGATACACTTTAGAACAATGATACAGCCGTTTGAAAAGCCACAGTGTACTTTTTACACTATAGCGCCTACTTAAGGGTTAAGGGATCTTTGACTCAAAATCGTGTTGTCGTAAAATCTTTTCATTTGACTCCACACCATTTCAATTGGGTTGAAAATACAATGATAGGGGGGCAATCGCAACACCTCATGCCCAGATTTTCTAATAATTTCATCTGTAACATAAAGTTTGTCAGGTTTTTTTTTTTTTTAAGTATCTAACAATTCTTTGAAAGCACTCTCTGGATATGGTATATTATTTTGTGTTAGCCATGTTTGAATTTCTTTTTTCGTGGCTGCAGATGAAGGTGCCTTATTTAGTTGTCTACTATGATAGCTTTCATTATCAAGCACAACAATCGAAGGCTCTTCTAAAGCTGGCAGGAGACGTTCAACTAACCAGGTTGCTACGGTAAAAATGCTTACTAGGACAAGGTGACAGATAAACCTGGTTTTTGCACGGCTAGCTCGGTGTGCGGGTGAGGATCTATCGGGAAAAGCAGTTTCGTCTCCGTAGGTTACGCTATCTGCCAAAGTCGCAATCGGGAAAATGTCGCAATAGGTTCCGGTAGGCGCCAGGACATTCTGCAACTAACTTATTGAAACAGCATTAACTAGTTTAGATCACTTTAATAATTTCTTTTAACTCAAAGTTGTTAAGGTTCGACAAACAAAAGAAAACACTCAGCAAATCGTTTTACACAGCTTACATTAGTGAGTTTAATTACAAACAGAACAATCTTAAACAGTACTTGTGGTTGGGGTGTTCGTTCACTACGTTCACTTAATTCTTAGGAAAGGGGTTCTTTAATTATATCTCGTTAATCACGAAATTCAATAGTCCTCGGGTTCGCACTACAAAAAACACGAACCAAACTTCTATCATAAACGCACTCGAAGATGCCGTTATTCTCCAATAAACTAAATTAATGAGCGAGCCCGGTTGAAATGTTACTTCACAAAAATATCCCAAACTTGGTTTTATTCGACTAATCTTGCAAGTCTTCAACGCTACTTAAATAAATTTCACTAGGAGCTCTCACAATGATGAAACCCCAAATTCCGCTAATTCGAACGACTTTCCACCCACACACACGACTTCACGCGTCAAAAGCTTAGGACCGAGTCCTCTTCCTTTCAAAATCACTTTTTCGCCATATTAAAGAAACGTTCCCCTCCATACACATTCAATTACACAAACCAATTAACCATTTTAATTTTAAAATTTTCACCCCCCTAAATATACGATGATATCTCGACTGAAGGCGAAGGAACTGCTACGTTCGCATTTCCCTTCGACACGACACAGAAATGTTATTGCAAAGGTGCAACCAATCGCTCACCCATACTACCTATATGGATGAAAACCAACATTCCGACTCTCCAATTGTTCTTCTGCACGAATGCGACAGTACGGCACCAACGCGAATTTATCTTAATAACATCCCAAACATGATTCGGACAATAAACTGAAAATGTTATTCAAAATCCCAAAACTACACTGACTTCTATTACTGAAATTACGTAACTACTACCTACAATGAGTAAAGATAGTGCACAATTGCACATTCCTAAAATTCCTTTACATACAGCGTGACCTACACAAGCAAAACATTCATTACCTACAGTAAACTCTTAAACTAAAAAAAGAAAAGAAAAGATTCGGAATCTAACTAAATAAATAAAAATAAAAAAAATACCCAATACGTATACAGGGTGTTCAAAATACCCTGACAAGGTTTCAAACTTAGCAGCATCCATGTCACCATGGTGGCCTCCGGTTTTTGAGTTTGACTTAAAAATTAGACTAGCATCTGCAACAAATCCTTTTTCTCCTCCTGCATGCAGTACTATATATCTGTAAAGCATTACATATATAATTCCATAACAACAATTTTATTTTCTCACCTGCTGCCTTCTCCACCAGAACGTTTTACCGTTTTGATACTACTGTCTTGCCAGCTTCGCCTAAAATAACCATTTGTAAATATCCACGTTTCATCTAAAAATATTACAGGTTTTTTATCTTTTGCCAAATTGTCGGTATATCTCCACAAAAACTTTACGCGCATGAATGCTATATGCGGATTTTCCATTAAAGCTCGCCTATTACCTTCTTTTGTATATGAAAACCCTAAAGTACCCAGTAATCGATATAAACTGGACCTTGCGTAATTGTAGGTTTCTTTTTCTTTGCAAGTGGTGAGCAGAGTGTTCAGTTTATCTAAAAGTTTCAATTATCGCTAATATCGTAAAAAATATACTTATTGTCCTTATACATCTGATGTATACAATTTCTTACTTTAGTTTCATAGAATCAGAAACTTCTTGCGATTTAAACTTTGGTCTTGGTTTTTCTATTTTGGTATTCATTTCTTCTGGGTTGTTGGTTTTATATTTCAAAACCGTACATCTGCTAATACCAAGACATGTTGCTGTGAACTAAAAGTTAAAACATTTTGTTTATTCTTGGACTGATTTACTATTCTAAATCTGAATAGTGTACTTACTTCAGCTATATTTATTTTTCTAAAGTCCACAGCTACATTTTGATGTTTCTTACTTGAAAAGAAGTAATATGCATTTACAGTTATTGCTTGTGCTTCTGTAGACTTTTTTACGCATATATATGATCTACGCTGTAATAATAACAGTTAAAATATGACAATTAATAAAATATTGTATAATCTTACTGAAGTTGCACTATAACTGTGCAAATTTTCAATGAAGTTCTCGTCTTCAGTTAAAACAAAACATTTTAGTATAAAAAATACAACCGTTACAAATTCTTGTTTACAGTATAATGGCAAAATGGAAAATTGATTCCACATTTATAAACAAAGCAAGTGGTCATTAATGATTTTTAATTCACATTATACTAATGGAGTAATTTGAAGTTTCAACATTAATTTGAATTAGTAATGGTAAATTTTCAGAAATTCTTAACAATAATGGTATTTGTTTTGGAACATTCTTTTATTTTAACGATGTTTATTTCTTACAATAATTAATTTAATTGAAAAATTTTCAATTTTACTAACCTAAGTTACCTCTCCGCGTGATACGTTACTGAGTTGGCAAATAATATTTTAAGACGTTTGAAGGTCGTATTTGTTATTATATTTGTATTTTGCTATTATAATGTTGTAGGAAATGATGGAAAATGCGGTTCATAGTAGTCAACTGAAATATCCCTTTCATTACAATGTTACACTTATAGCATTTTAGTTATTTTATAATTGGATGTTGTTCATAGTGGAATGGCAGCCATATTATAGAGGTCTAATTATTCGTGAAATGCACTTAACCTATCTTTTCATCTACTACTGCTTTAGTCTACAATATCATAGCGAAGGCGTTAGTTGTGTCAGTCTGTCCAGTTTTAACTTTTTTTTTGAATCGTGATTGAATCGGCGTACTGAGTACGCCCTGCGCTTAAACATGTAAATAAATTATTGCATATCATATTTCACTGGAATTGTAATTATAATCGCTTTTTCTGTTATATACATACCTAACGTGATTTGTAGTCATAAATAATACTATGATATTCTTTTTAGGTCCAATAAAAAATTAAATCTTGCCAAAATCAGCAGTGAAGCAGTTTATAGAGTACTGGATAAAACGGGCGGAAATCTAGAAATTGAAGACGAATCTTCAGGATCTGAAACGGAGGAAATTGAAGAAGATTCAGACGGTCATAGTGATTTTAAAGAACAGATAAAGACTGTTATATAAAGAAAATATATAAAAAACAAAAGCTAAAGGATATTATTAGAAGAATTTAGATGGGCTAAGACACCTCTTAGAAGTAAATTCGCTAAAACTCCAAGAAAAAAATTAGTTCTAATAAAGTTTCGTGGCCAGGAAGGAAAACATTTTCCAGACTTTTTAAGTGCATTTGTTTGAAATTATTGATATTAATCTGATTGATGAAATAGTCGAATTTACAAACTTGTATACATCTAAAAAAAAGATCTTTACTGCAGGGAAAGAGATTGTCCAAATCCAAATAGAGCCGAAACGATGGTATTAATTGGTTTATTGTTTTTGATTGGAACAAAAAAAAAATGAGTAAGACAAATTTATTCGAAATTTTCCGAAGAAATAGGACTCGAGTCGAAATATGCAGAGGTTTCATGTCCATAAAACGGTTAATCTTTTGACAACAAAGCTACAAGAGAAGGAAGAAAAAACATTGATAAACTAGCAGCGGTCAGAACATTTTTCGACCAACTTGTAAAAACCTGCAAACAGTCATATTCGGTTGGTGAATTCATTACAATCGATCAGAAATTATAACGATACAGAGGACGATCTAAAAAAAAAGATCTTTACAGCAGGGAAAGAGATTGTCGAAACCCAAACAGAGCCGAAACGATGGTATTGATTGGTTTATTGTTTTTGATTGGAACAAAAAAAAATGAGTAAGATAAATTTATACGAAATTTTCCGAAGAAATAGGACTCGAGTCGAAATATGCAGAGGTGTCATGTCCATAAAACGGTTAATCTTTTTACTCGTAGCTATTCGATTTGACGACAAAGCTACAAGAGAAGGAAGAAAAAAAATTGATAAACTAGCAGCGGTCAAAACATTTTTCGACCAACTTCCAAAAACCTGCAAACAGTCATATTCGGTTGGTGAATTCATTACAATCGATCAGAAATTATAACGATACAGAGGACGATATTCTTTTATACAGCATATTCCGAACAGGCTAAATATGGCACCAAAGTATACGCCTTAGTGAACTCCAAAACCCACTACACCTATAATTTGGAAATATTGTGGTCAACAGCGGGATGGGTCCCTTCAAGTGAGTAATTCACCTTCTGAAGTAGTACTTCGACTAGTAGATGGCTTAGAGAACTCCAATAGAAAATTAAAATTTGACAATTGGTATTTTAGTTGTGATTTGGTTAAGTTTTATTCAAAAAGGTATTACGTTTATCTCTTATAAAGAACAAAAAAGAAGTTCCTGTAGAATTTTTATCTAATAAAACAAGAGTTGTCGGGACATCATTGCTTGGGTGTCAAGAAAATCGAACACTCGCTTCCTACGTTCTAGGATAGAACAAAGTAGCTTTACTAATTTCTACGATGCATGATAGTGAATCAATGGATGCAGAGACTTGAAAACCCGAAATCATTTTAGAATACAACCTCACTAAAGGCGGTGTGGATACTTATAATGAAGGTGGTGTAAATGGTGATCGTATCAATTTTAAATAATATAATAAAGAAATAAAAGTAAAAGTTCTCCAAAAACAAATCGTTAAACTAACTCGAGATACAAACCATTCACCACAAATAATGCCTTTGGTTCAGTCGGAAGATTAACGTAGTGTGGTTCATTCTTTTGATTTGCTTAATTACCACAAGTTCTGCTAGCTTACTTCCACTTAACATCAATATATAGCAATTGGAATGTAACACTAATAAAATGATCTCGGACGCCAAGTTATTTTTAATAATGCTCGGAATAACTAAACCGAGTTTTACAATAGAAAGTTTATCAAAATGTAAAAAATAAAAAAATATACAGACTATGTTTATTAACAGTTAAAATGATAGGGTTAAATAAAATGTATTTTAAAAATAGCCTTAAATTACTAAAAAATCATTAAACAATCTGTTGCAAAATATAATACATCTTCTTGAGAACCCCTGGTATTATAAAAAATAATGCAGAAATGCAAACCAAAGTGACGTAATCCTTGTGACAATGTTTTGCTCAATATATTGCAATAACAAAGCTTTTATGTTGTCAACCACACCCAAACTGGAATTTTATTTCTTATAAATTTATCTTCATGAAATGGAATAATCCGTTTAATTCATTTTCTTGAAATTTTCAAATAAAAATTGCAATCTTAAAATGAAAGCGTACGCAACAGTAAAATTAAAGGCGTACTTAAAATGTAATTAAAGTGTAAATCAAAGCAAAAATAAAAGAAAAATAATAAAATGTTTTTCTTATATTTACAACTGAATGAACGAAAGACCTAAATTACAACTCAAAGTGGGTTGTTACATACCGTACACCAAAAACGTGCATCATATACAGTATTCGCTGCATTTATGGCACTTCTCAATGTAGCTGGAATAAATAGCTACATTTTATATTCTCACGGAAAATTCGATATTGACTTAAATCATCCACGACAAAATTGTCTAAAACAAATAGCGATGGATCTCATGAAGGCTCATATGCAACAACAACTCAAAATAAGATCACTTCCACTACATATCAAATAAATACTAGTAAATGTGTTAGGAAAGCCACCCTCTACTACCTCGACAGCGTATACCGAGTCATAAGGGAAGACGTTACCTTTGTGGACGTTCAAAGAAAAATTACAATTACATAACTGTGAGGTGTTCAAAATATACCAAATTTTCATGCAAACAGCATAGTAAAACTTTTGTTAGTGTTAATACCTGTCAAAATTATGAACAAAGTCGCGGCTCTGATTAATACTTCCTTTGACCTTATTTTTTTGATGTCTTTTTTTAGAATTCATGTATTTTATTTTACAATTGTTTTTTTACACTTAAGCAAAGATATACGATTTATTCTAGGGGGATTGTTTTGTTATTTTGGCATACTCTATGCGTCGTGTGCCGAACTGTGCCAAAACATAAGCGCGCTTAGCCAAGGGTTAAGAAAGTTTTAGACAACTTTATTTCCAATTTAAAGGATTGATTTATTTTGTGTGGTTTTCAAATAATTGGAAAAAACCAAAATGGTGCATTTTTAACATTTGCCGGCAGTTTTGGAAAAAGCTCTACAAGAGTTTTCAGTGATATCTCTCAAGTCAATAGCTTCCTTAAGCTTCAAAATTCGAAGCTAGGATTTTTTATGGAGCACCAACCTCTACGGTTATTAGCTCCCCCCTTCTTTACAAAAAGAGGATTCTAAATTACAGTAAGTTGGCACCCATCAGCGATAGTATTTTATAGTGTATAAATAGGCAAACAAGGTATAAAGAGAATGCAGAAGTACTAATTAGACCCATGAAACAAATCAAACATACACGTACACACACGCTTACACACAATGTGTATAAAACTAGTTACGCAGATATACAAGTCTACCCTTTTCAAATACTGAATTACTAGTCTTACTCGTGAAAGTTCGTTGGTAAGAACCGTCCCCACGTCGCCAGCTATCCGACACTCTGACTTATCATGTCTGTAATATCGGCAATCTACTAGGACCGGGTGCATAGTGAATCAAGAATTACATCGCGAATACAGCAGTAATTCTTCGGCTGTCAATGAATGTAAGTTATCCGTGTATGGCCTGTGTGGATCCCGCTTCTGGTTAAGCCAGCTGGAATTCT
Organism: Vesta saturnalis; assembly: GCA_036346205.1. Lineage (NCBI taxonomy): Eukaryota > Metazoa > Arthropoda > Insecta > Coleoptera > Lampyridae > Vesta > Vesta saturnalis. The sequence goes on along the minus strand of JARFJB010002353.1, from coordinate 1,428,609 downwards.
CCGGGTGGCCACAAAATCTTTCACTCTTCGAAAATGACTGCCTTCGATTACATTCCGTGTTTCCTGCCAACCATGTAGAAGCAGTGATGAAGTGCCTGCCTACACATCGTCCACTCTTACAAAGCTAACATCGTCCGACATAACTAAAGCTGGTTTACATGTGGCACGATTGGCCTTCTCATTCTCCTCTAATCCACCAGACGTAGTACACATTTCTAACTTGCCGTATATTGTGAGTAACTGCGAGTGTAACGCACACAGAGGTGCTGACGAGAAAATGGATTAGACGTTATCTGGAGACTACTGAAAGAATCTCTACAAATTGAAAAATCCCCGGAGTTATTTGAAATCAGGATATGCAGCGGAGACTAGCGTGTAGCATAAAGCTATACCGTGTACACACTCACTTGTCGATCATCCATCTCCCTCAGGTGTAACCAAAGCACTACTCACCCCATTATTTACCTTAGAGCCATCGATATATAAAACGGCGACTCCTATATACTTTCTCAACAGCTCGTGAAATTCATATGGTCTCTGGCACGTATAACCATAGGTCTTGTTGCAGAGAGTCTACTACGCCGTTTTATAAAATTAGTGGGCATTACGGCAAAATAATTGTGATGAAGTTGTTGAGCACGGATGCCTAAAACGTATGACACCATATGGCGATCTCGACGTAGATATAGGAGAATGAATACCAGAATCAACATATATACTCGGCACGGGACTTGTACTTATAGAACACGTAACGTATCGTACTCCCACATGCTGAATCACACCTAATTTCTAGAGTAAACTCTTTTTTGCTGATAAATGGACAGCATCAGTAAGGTCTTTTTATGTGCACCCAACTTCAAACCGGATAAAAAAAATTTTTAAGGTGCGCAAACCAATATAGTCTGCGCTTTCAAAAATTGGTCCTGAAGACTTTACCTAAGGACGGCATGCGACCGCTTGGCCATGCAGTTATGAGGCTCCCTGTGGGGTTTAAGTAAGCGACAGAAATGGACGCAAACTGTTTTTTCTATGAAAAAACGGAAACCTCTTGGCAATCCGTGTTGGGAAATACCATCGACCTGGTTCTGGAGATCCGTCATTATTCTAGGGATGCTGGAACGAGAAACAGACAGCTAAATCGTCACGGCTACGGCAAATGCTGTGACGCTCAGCACTGAGCCCTGAAGTATACCATTCTCAAGTACGTGCGTCTTTGAAAAGATATTCTCACGCGGGCCCAAAACTTACGCTCTTCAAGAAAGGACCTAACAGATTAAGTCATCCTACCGCGATACTCTAATTGGTGTATATTGTCCAAAGCTCCATAATGCCAAATGCTCTGCCTGTCAAAAAATATATTTTCAATGGCACGTTCCTATGCCACCAGGTGGCGGATTGTAGACAGACTACTGCTAAAGTCACACTGATAGTTCACTAAACGTTAGTAGCTTTTGATAACGCGGGGCTGCCATCACGAAACAAGACAATAAGTTGTGTCATTATTCCATTTTCTTAAGTTTAAACAGGCTTATTTATTTATAAATTGACATTAATTAATATAACTATGGACAACAATCTAATAAACAAATTAATATAAAAAAGTTAATAAACAAAAATAATAAAAAAATTTACTACATGAGTAGAAACAAAACAAACACTGTATAATGTTTCAGCATTCCTAATAGCAGGATAATTGGTTCCTTCAATAGTCCCACTCGTCACTCGTCATCCGTTACTCGTCATCGTCACTCGTCACTCGTCACTCGTCACTCGTCACTCGTCACTCATCAATCCTCACTCGTCACTCGTCACTCGTCACTCGTCACTTGTCACAAGTCACTCGCCATTCATCATTCGTCATTCGTCACTTGTTACTTTGCACATTTAGATGAGTTTCACACCAACAGTTTTATTGCAAAGTCCCGTAATTAATTCTAAATCAAATAAAATGAAAAAGGGGAATGGCATCATAATAGTCATAAAACTGATTTATATCAAAATTTACTTTGCTAAACTGAATCAAATTCAGTCAGTACAACTCAATCCAATCAGCTTGTAACGGTCTTAGTTACGATACGTAATTTTTGACTAACTGTGAAATATATTTTTACTTTATTCTACCATTTTGGAATTTGCTAAAGATTATTTTGCGTTCTAAGAAGTTTATGTATTGGATGGTAGACAACACACCCTAGCCACGGTTGTAACGTACGTAATACATAGTTCATTTGGATACTCCTTTGTGGAAAAGTAACGTTTAACTAGTTTACCTTTCAACCAACCGAATGTTTTCGGTTGCTTTTGTCTTAATTTGACTGAAACGAAGTTTTTTAATTAACTTACTTAATTTTATTAAAATTATCCAGGGCAATGTCGCCTACTACATCCATTTGGGTTATGTAATTTTAAATTTTATTATTAAGGTAGAATTGTTAGATTGGTCGAAAAGATCATTTAATGGTTGATTCTTTAGAGTAGTTGGCGTCTGTTACGTTTAAGCAAACGAGATGTACTAGAAGTTTTTACAAAATTGGCATTGTAAGATAAATTTCAGTTATACTATCTTTTGTTTCATGCATTTACATTTAGTAACAGTTTTCCTTTAATATGAATATGTTTCTTTAAAAATTGTGACCTATCGCTTCATTAAAAGGTAAGTTTTACAATCTTCTAAAGCACTTCGTAATGCTGATTAAATACTTCAAATTTTCGCAAATACTATTGGCCTCGTAACTAGCAATCTTCGTCCTATAAACTCCAAAATCTGGATTCATAAATATGCCTCCATTCATCGTTGACCATCAATTAAGGAACGACTGTTCACAACGACTGCAAGCAAGTGGTTCACCGTATTTGGCCCGATTTCTACCCATTACGTAAGAATTTAGACCACGTAAAACTTTCCATATACAGCTAAGTTAAAGGTAAGTTTATGTTTTCCTGTATTATGTGACGGAGCCCTAGAAATCAAAGCTATTAGCTATAACAGTAATTGAGTGTTTATTAATCAGTTCTATGCATTAAACTTACGAACTGTTATGGAGTGTGGAAATATTCATCCAGCTGTTGAAGGGTGCATCAGGTAACTATAGATTCGTATGCACTTTCGCTTCCACATGGCATTTTCGTTTAACGTAACAGCTGTAAGCAATTCTAAGTCTAACTTGCGATGTGCTTTACTTACTATTTAAGAATTTAAAACTTACCATAAACGCACGAACTACAATTTTTTTCTTATAACATGTGATAGTATATTTAATTCAACAACTGACTTCGATTAAGCACTATATACGTTACCTTGTATTATCATTATTAACAGCATAGTAATGACAGCAGATTTAACTAAAATATGTGAAGTTACCGTTATTAAAAACTACTGTTTGTTTGTGTGCTTGTCCAAGGTGATCCATTCTGGAATTTTAATGTACACTAGCAGTTTTATATTCTTGTGTTCACCGCTTTATGCTTAAAGCTTCAGCTGATTAGTATGTGAGTGTGAGTGAGAGTGGGAGTACGAGTGTTAGTGTCAGTGTGAGTGTAAGTGGGTGTGACAGTTTTATATTTCTGTGTTCGCCGCTTTATGCTTAAAGCTTCAGCTGATTAGTACACTATTAGTGCCGCTTAGTGTAAATCTAGCGTGGCAAGTGTTTAGGATATTCAAGCAAAGCTGATAATGGCGTGAATTTAGCGCATACTAGGATCGGTCTTAGTACGGAACCTTTTTGTTGTTATTTCTACATTGACACTGTTGACCTCACAAATCGTTTCAATCTTGGGAACAGTGTTAAGTTAGCCCATCTTTTACATTGAATCTTTGTTAATTCTATGTGTGTGCATGGGAGGGTCTGTGTACGCGCGCGTGCGTGCTTTCGTGAGTGAGTGCGCGCGTGCGCATGTGCTTGTGCGTGTGTGTGTATGTAGTTGAGAGTGTGAGTATGAGTGTAAGTGTGAGCGTGGGTTTGGGTGTGAGCGTAAGTGTGAGTTTGAGTGTGAGTGTGAGTATGAGTGTGAGTGAGTGTAAGCGTGGGTTTGAGTGTGAGTGTAAATTAGAGTTTGAGTGTAAGTTTGAGTGTGAATGTGAGTGTGACTGTGAGTGTGAGTGTGAGTGTGAGTGTGTGTGAGTGTGAGTGTGAGTGTGAGTGTGAGTGTGAGTATGAGTGAGTGTGAGTGTGAGTGTGAGTGAAAATGTGAGTGTGAGTGAGAGTGAATGTGAGTGTGAGCGTAAGTATGAGTGTGAGTGTGAATGTAAGAGTGAGTGTGAGCGTGATAGTGAGTGTGAGTATGAGTGTGAGTGTGGATGAGTGTGAGTGAGTGACAGTGAGTGTGAGTGAGTGTGAGTGAGTGAGTTAGTGTGAGTAAGAGTGAGTGATTATGAGTGAGCGTGAGTGTGAGTGTGAGTGGGAGTACGAGTGTGAGAATGAGTGAGTGGGAGTGTTATTGTGAGCGTAAGTGAGTGTGAGTGCGAGCCTGAGTGGAGTGTGAGTGTGAGCGTGAGTGTGAGTGTGAGTGTGAGTGTGAATGTGAATGTGAGTGTGAGTGCGAGCGTAAGTGTGAGTGTGAGTGTGAGTGAGAGAGTGAGTGTGGGCGTGAGAGTGAGTCTGAGTGTGAGTGTCAATGTGAGTGTGAGTGTGAGTGTGAGTGTGAGTGTAAATGTGAGTGTGCGTGTGAGTGTGGGTGTGAGTGTGAGTGTGAGTGTAAGTGCGAGTGAGTGAGAGTGAGTGTGAGTGAGTGTGAGTGAGTGTGAGTGAGTGTGAGTGAGTGTGAGTGAGTGTGAGTGAGTGTGAGTGAGTGTGAGTGAGTGTGAGTGAGTGTGAGTGAGTGTGAGTGAGTGTGAGTGAGTGTGATTGTGTGTGTGTGAGTGTAAGTGAGTTTGCCTGAGTGTGAGTGGGTGCGACTGAGTTTGAGTGAGTGAGAGTGAGTGCGATTGAGTGTGAGTGAGTGTGAATGAGTTTGAGTGAGTATGAGTGAGTGTGATTGTGAGTGTGAGTGTGAGTGAGAGTGAATGTGAGTGTGAGCGTAAGTATGAGTGTGAGTGTGAATGTGAGTGAGTGTGAGGTGATAGTGAGTGTGAGTTGAGTGTGAGTGTGGATGAGTGTGAGTGAGTGAGTTAGTGTGAGTGAGTGAGTGATTATGAGTGAGCGTGAGTGTGAGTGTGAGTGGGAGTACGAGTGTGAGAATGAGTGAGTGGGAGTGTTATTGTGAGCGTAAGTGAGTGTGAGTGCGAGCTTGAGTGGACTGTGAGTGTGAGCGTGAGTGTGAGTGTGAGTGTGAGTGTGAATGTGAATGTGAGTGTGAGTGCGAGCGTAAGTGTGAGTGTGAGTGTGAGTGAGAGAGTGAGTGTGGGAGTGAGAGTGAGTCTGAGTGTGAGTGCCAATGTGAGTGTGAGTGTGAATGTGAGTGTGAGTGTGAGTGTGAGTGTGAGTGTAAATGTGAGTGTGCGTGTGAGTGTGGGTGTGAGTGTGAGTGTGAGTGTAAGTGCGAGTGAGTGAGAGTGAGTGTGAGTGAGTGTGAGTGAGTTAGAGTGAGCGTGAGTGAGTGTGAGTGAGTGTTAGTGAGTGTGAGTGAGTGTGAGTGAGTTGAGTGAGTGTGAGTGAGTGTGATTGTGTGTGTGTGAGTGTTAGTGAGTTTGCCTGAGTGTGAGTGGGTGCGACTGAGTTTGAGTGAGTGAGAGTGAGTGCGATTGAGTGTGAGTGAGTGTGAGTGAGTGTGAGCAGTGTGAATGAGTTTGAGTGAGTATGGTGAGTGTGAATGAGTGTGGGTGAGTGTGAGTGAGTGTGGTGAGTGTGAGTGGGTGTTGAGTGAGTTGAGTGAGTGTGAGTGAGTGTGACTGTGTGTTAGTGAGTGTGAGGGAGTGTGAGTGAGTGTGAGTGAGTGTGAGTGAGTGTGAGCGGGTGTGAGTGAGTGTGGGTGAGTGTGAGTGAGTGTGAGTGAGTGTGGTGAGTGTTAGGTGAGTATAAGTGAGTGTGAGTGAGTGTGAGTGAGTAAGAGTGAGCGTGAGTGATTGTGAGTGAGTGTGAGTGAGTGTGAGTGAGTGTGAGTGAGTATGAGTGAGTGTGAGTGAGTGTGATGTGTGTGTGTGTGAGTGTAAGTGAGTGTGTGAGTGTGAGTGGGTGCGACTGAGTTTGAGTGAGTGAGAGTGAGTGCGATTGAGTGTGAGTGAGTGTGAGTGAGTGTGAATGAGTGTGGGTGAGTGTGAGTGAGTGTGAGTGAGTGTGAGAGAGTGTGAGTGAGTTTGGGTCAGTGTGAGTGAGTGTGAGTGGGTGTTAGTGAGTATGAGTGAGTGTGAATGGGTGTTAGTGAGTATGAGGGAGTGTGAGTGAGTGTGGGTGAGTGTGAGTGAGTGTGAGCGGGTGTGAGTGAGTGTGGGTGAGTGTGAGTGAGTGTGAGTGAGTGTGAGTGAGTGTTAGTGAGTATAAGTGAGTGTGAGTGAGTGTGAGTTAGTATGAGTGCGACTGAGTGTAAGTGAGTGAGTGAGTGTGAGAGTGTGAGTAAGTGTGAGTGAGTGTGAGTGAGTATAAGTGTGAGTGAGTTTAGGTGAGTGTGAGTGCCATTTAATTAAGTAAAAATAAAATCATTTTGTTGTAGGCACATATTGAACTTGTCGGTTAAAGGGTGTGAGTGTGAATGAGTGTGAGTGAGTGACAGTGAGTGGGAGTGAGTGTGAGTGAGTGAGTTAGTCTGAATAAGAGTGAGTGATTATGAATGAGTGTGAGGGTTAGTGTGGGTGTGAGTGGGAGTACTAGTGTGAGAGTGAGTGTGAGTGTAAGTGTGAGTGGGAGTGTTATTGTGAGCGTAAGTGAGTGTGAGTGCGAGTCTGAGTTGAGTGTGAGAGTAAGTGTGAGCGTGAGTGTGAGTGTGAGTGTGAATGTGAATGTGAGTGTGAGTGTGAGTGTGAGTGTGAGTGTGAGTGTGAGTGTGAGTGTGAGTGTGAGTGTGAGTGTGAGTGAGTTTGAGTGAGTGTGAGTGAGTGTGAGTGAGTGTGAGTGAGTGTGAGTGAGTGTGAGTGAGTGTGAGTGAGTGTGAGTGAGTGTGAGTGAGTGTGTGTGAGTGTGTGTGAGTGTAAGTGAGTGTGACTGAGTGTGAGTGGGTGTGAGTGAGCTTGAGTGGGTGAGAGTGAGTGCGATTGAGTGTGAGTGAGTGTGAGTGAGTGTGAGTGAGTGTGAGTGAGTGTGAGTGAGTGTGAGTGAGTGTGAGTGAGTGTGAGTGAGTGTGAGTGAGTGTGAATGAGTGTGAGTAAGTGTGAGTGGATGTGAGTGAGTATGAGTGAGTGTGAGTGAGTGTGAATTAGTGTGAGTGAGTATGAATGAGTGTGAGTGAGTGTGGGTGAGTGTGAGTGAGTGTGAGTGAGTGTGAGTGAGTGTGAGCGAGTGTTAGTGAGTGTGAGTTAGTATGAGTGAGTGTGATTGAGTGTGAATGAGTGCGACTGAGTGTAAGTGAGTGAGTGTGAGTGAGTGTAAGTAAGTGTGTGAGTTTAAGTGAGTGTGAGTGCTATTTAATTAAGTAAAAATAAAATCATTTGTTGTAGACACATATTGAGACTGTCGGTTAAAGATTTCTATACGGTTCGTAGCATTAAAGGAATAACTGAAAAAGATGCGCGAGTCAGCGGTCTGGAAACTTATACGTTCAGATTATTTTGGACTCCAAATGCTAATATGCGCATACTGGAACCAAATCCTGCTCCAAATCTATATTTTTACGTTTTGCAGTAAATTATCAAGATGTTCGTTACAAATTTTTGAAAACAATTCCATTTGGTCACCCTATTATGTGGTCTCCAATTATTACTCATCATACAGTTATACTCCATTTATGTTGCCGGTTAAGTGTTCTCATAGAATGCAGATTCGTATTGTCGTAGAGGTGTAATTTACACCTGTCTGCATGACCATTGTTGTGGAATTTCGTCTCATCAGTAAATAACACAATGTTCCTCTTCTCCTCCAATTCAAGCATAACCTCAATTACAGAGATGTGTCCTATCCTCGTCCCTCAAACGATTGACCTATTTGTACACGTTATCGATGCGATATATTCTTATTCAACATTCTATTCAGAGAAAGTTGACTTAAGGTTCTCAAATTATTTCTCTGTTGTACTGCTACGTGGGTCTTCAACAGATGAAACAATGTTACTTTCGTTCTCTTCGTTTAGCACTGACTTCATTCTTTCATGCTTCTAGTGCTTAACTGCCCCAGTCTTGTTAAATCTAATCATCAGTGGAAATGATCTTGCTACGGGGTGTCTTCTTTCAGGAAATCTCTCACCGTACACTCGGGATACCAGAAGACGATTGAGCATTCTTTAACGATATAAATCATTACAATTGATTCTTGAATTGCGTACTTCATTTTTATTACAGAATAAGATGCCACTAAATGGCACAGGATTATATAAATAATTAGTTACATTGTCATGTTAACGAGTAGCAATTGTTTAGATTCCGTGTGCTATGCGACCTGTGATTTTTTTCATTTTCCTTGAAAATTGGTAACAGTAAGTAGGTATCGCCAATAGTGCTTATTGGTTCTACTTAACCTTTATTACGAAAACGTAAATTATTGGACAAAAAGGAAAATTAACGAGTGTTATTCCCTCCGCAACGGGGAGGACGGGCTGTTCGAGCTTTTCACGCTCCTTCTGCTACAGTCATGGATACCCAACACACATACATTATGTATTTATGTATGGTGGGATTAAGGATAGATGCGGTTAGAATGGGATCAGAAGGAACGGAGTTAAGGTACTTAGGGAAAAATTACGACTCCACCATTACCCTAAATAGCCACGCGTAGTGTGCATATACACAGTGATCATACCGCTATACACATCTGAGGAGAACCCCTTGAAGAAGCATCATATAAGGTAGACAGTAACAGGTATCGAACCCATTAACTTCAGATTGATAAGTAGATTGTGTTACCGAATGTCCAACTAACTCGGTATTAATAATTGAGTTGTCAGATTAATAAGGACTAATTCACAGGAGATAATTTAATATGCTTTAAAATAATTTTACTGAATATCGATTATCTTATTATGTTGAAAAGAAACCTAGGACCTCTTCATTTCTGAAATTTTATTAAAGGTTTTAAATCCATAACTCCTTTTTGAATTTGATGTAGGTCATTTTACAAGATTAAGGATTAACCTTTCAACGCTTTAGGAGTTGTTAGTTTATTTCAAGCCTGGATAGATAGAATTTTATCGATGTAGCTAACTTATGTTTAAGATCACTTAAAGTGTTTAAAATCTTGCTCCTGAATTTTTACTATTTATTACTCATATCCATACGCAGGTCTCTCTTTAAAACCTTAAATGGCTACAAATTAAAGATGTGGTATCAACAATTACAGTCACTACAGTATGCTCATTACAAACGCTTATGTTGATATAATTAACGTAAATGTTTTGTTTCAGGTAAAAGTCCTTTTGGCTTTGACGACAAACCGTAAGTAAAGTGATTAAAAAGTTATTTTTGTGTTATTGCAATTCTAAAATGTTCAATACTCTAAAAATTTTCATAAATTGCTACATTTGAGAGAGAATAAGAATGCTGAATAAAGTGGAAACTTCTTTGGACAAAAAGATACGCCTTAAGGAAGTTTAAGCTCTTATTTCCCTCTTATGGAAACACTGTTATCATGTTAAGGAAGTATTAACTTTTTCATCTAAATCCAGAACTTATGAAGTTAATTATGCCAACTTTATAATTATCTGCTTTATTAACATCCACAATTTCTTAATTCTATACCACTTTATACAAATTTCAATAACTAAGTAATTTCATTTACACTTTAAAACGTAGACGTGAAATTTTATTAAATGACACCAATTAAATTAAATAAATTGTACGCATACTATTTTTGGTCATTTGTAACAGGTTGCGTTTATTATATAATAGTTTGTATTGGCGGTGCCAGAAATGGTATTGTAGTAAGTGTTACAAAATTTTCTCCTTTTTGAATTTCAATTAACACAAGTATTTTAATTAGTGTTTAAATCCCATAATTCTATTAATGTTTTATTAAGATTGGTAAATGTTGTCAATTTGTTAATATATGAAAAAATAACTGTGCTGGCTTGACCCGTTGTATTTATTAGAGAAAATCAGTTATTTCAGTGTCTGTTTTTACTGGCGAAATACCCATAACACTTTATGTAAGACAAACTACACCAAACTCAAAAAAGAGAAATTATTTTCGCTAACTTAAATGACCCGGTAACCATTGATGTTATACAGTGTGATTTATTACTAACTCTACATAGCGTAAAGCGAGTTATCTGTCAAAATTAAGCTATTGAGTACAATATTGTTTGTAAGCGTTATTGAATTATAATATACTGGGTGGCTAGAAAAAAACGAATCGTGTGTAAGAACGCACATCTTTGCAACACTTTCAGATGTAGATTTCAGTTTTTATTTTCTAAGACACAGTGAACTGAAAATTATACCTGTCAAATTACAAACGCTTATTTCAAAACACAAAAGAATAACGAATTTTTAAATATCAACTAAAAAATATCAATTACACGTAACGTCTTTTAAATGGAAGTAACCTTTTGTTAACACAAATGTAGTTATGAGCGACACTTGCAGTTAGTTGTTCATTTACAATCCGTTAAGTGACACTTCGAGCAAATTGAGTTAATTACTTTCACATCCAACGGATGGGAAGTACTGTATCCCTAAAAGAATTAAAAAAATTTGTATTTGCTCGATGCTAAAATGTTCGAAAAAGTCCAAAAACAAGATTTAAGCGAAAAAAATCTTGTCTGTGTGTGTGTGTGTGTGTGTGTGTGTGTGTGTGTGTGTGTGTGTGTGTGTGTGTGTGTGTGTGTGTGTGTGTGTGTGTGTGTGTGTGTGTGTGTGTGTGTGTGTGCGTGTGTGTGTGTGTGTGTTTGTGCGTGTTTGTGTGTGTTTGTGAGTGTGTGTGTGTGTGTGTGTGTGTGTACTCCATAACTTTCGAAGGACTTAACATATCCACTTGAAATTTGGCACACGTATAGATGTCAACCACCCAAAGCGACAGATTGTTCTTGGAGGCAGTGGGCCATGGAGAAAGGGATAAAGTCGGGGGATACAGCACCACTTTTGAGAGATATTACAAGATTTTAGCAAAAATCTCCAGAACTACTTAACATTTTCAAAAAGTGAAGATACCATTAGATAGGAAATAAAATATCTCACAAAAAATTGTTTTAGCAATTTTTTCGATAATTTTGTCATTTTCGAAATATTTCCAAAAAAAAAAAACGATTTTGGAACCCGTCCTCACGACGTTTTTGAAATTTTTAGATAGAAAATCAAATTTCTGATCGAAAATAATTCTTGTAATTTTTTTTATAAAGTTAATGGTTTTCGAGTTATTTACAAAAAAAACGATTTTTTGATGTGGAAGTATTGATACAATTTGCAGCAGTTTTTTTCTTCATAATGGCACCTCATTTAACAAAGTCTGATTTGGAATTAATTGAAATGTGTTGTTGCAAAAAAAAATTTCCGCGGAGAAAGAATTTCTGGAGAGTTTCCAGGGAAACGATGGCTACCTTCTAGCATAAATCGTGCGTTTAGGTCAATACGGGAGGTTTTCGAACGCTGACCTAACACGCTTAATTTTTCAAAACGAAAATGATTTTACGCTACAAGTCTCTCAAAACAGACAAAATAATAGGGTGTATTCGGCAATCAAGAAGAACGCTATTAAACCAGAACGTTTGCAGCATAGAAAGTCGCGGTTTTCTAAGGAGCTGGTGGTATCATGCGTAATATCGTGGAATGGAAAAAGTAGCCTATTCTTCACTGATCCTCAGTTAACAGAAACAAACGCAGATAGCTACATACAGCATTTATATGACGATTTATTACCAGACATGCACCGATTATACCCAAATAACGATTACATATTTATCCAGGACAGTGCTCCATCCCACAGAGCAGCAAGGACACAACAGTTCTTAGAAAAAAACATAGCATCCTTCATTCGGGCATACCAATGGTCGCCTAACTCTCCAGACTATAACCTTTTAGACTACTCAGTGTAGAATGTATTGCAAGAAGATCTTCGCCGACGATTAGAAGAAGTGTCGATAAATTTAATCAGAGGAGCAATTTTACGTACATTTGCAAAATGGCTGTCCCATACAACACATTTATAAGTAGGATATGCCATACCAGATGTCGTTATTATTTTATGTTTTGAAATAAACGTTTGTAATTTCGCAGGGATAATTTTCAGTTCTCTGTGTCTTAGAAATTAAAAACTGAAATCCATATCTGAAAGCGTTCCAAAGATGTGCGAACTTAAACAGTATTCGTTTTTTTTTCTAGCCACCCGGTATACATTGTTAAGGACATTATGATTTCGTCTCTATAATGAATGGTTTCTAAATTTCCAGATTTATCTTTCCAAGACCAATATTTTTGATGTGTGTAGTTGATAAGTCGGTTGGTCAACCTATCAAAAGTCAGACCTTTCCGTGGAAAAACGTTCGATTGCGCATGTTGGTGAGCCCCAGAAGGAATAAAAAGAGCTTACACACGGTGTGTTATGAATCAAAATAAAGAAACAATCGCGGGGTTCAACCCTGCGATACTCCCACTCCTGAATACTTCTGTGAACTGTAGTATCTACAGTAACAGGACTGAATTTTTAATGTTAAAATGAACCACAACGCTTTACTGCTCGTTCAAATATTTTTAAAGAGATAAAGGTATGTTGATCGTCGGTCTCTACCTGGAAATAAAGAATGACTTCCTTATTCGCCACCCAGACATCTTAATTGCAAAATCGTGGCGTTTCACTATCCAGGCATTTTGCGCATAATTTAAAATTACTAACAATCTCCATTGACCACCTTGAATATTGAATGATGAAAAAGTAATTAAAGGTGAATAATAATGATAGAAGAGATGGTTGTTCCCGCAGTATCACTATGAAAGTAAGTTAATTTTCTGCACATGTAACATTAGTTTTAAAAGTATTTTAAGTTAGGCTAGGCATATTACTTGTGTGTGTGTGTGGTGTGATATATATATATATATATATATATATATATATATATATATATATATATATATATATATATAATATAAAATATAAAATATAAAAATTTTATTTATATATATATATATATATATATATATATATAAATAAAATTTTATATTTTTTTCTCTTGTTCCGGTAGTAAAATAATAAAAAAGGTTCAATGAATATGCGAAGCAAGCGAAGTTCAAAGCAATGTCTTAGCTATAAATAAAGCAAAAAATAGCCCACGAGAAGAAACCACTGTACCAGCGATCTTCGTGGAGGAGATATCCAACATGCTCGATAAACGACTCATGTTTGTGGCTTTAATATCAACATTCAAAAGAAGAACTCGCCACACAGAGCAATAAGGAATAATTCAGGCGTCGTTACATTAAAACGTAAGAAAGTTGTCGTATTGCCTGAAGCCTTGGCAGAGTCATTCGTCTTTTCTGAAGACGGACACGAAGAAAAAATCATAGGACGCATCTCCATATTCGGACGTGATCATTTTTCCAACTACAATACGTTTTTATCCGATGGAACATTTAAGAGGTGTTTCCCGGAATTCGGTCAATTGTATTCGATGCATACAGATGTTGGACGCGACAAATGATTGTTCGAACTTCACAATAAACACTCTCCGAAATAGGCTACAACACATATTAAAGTGGATTTCGAGCAAGCAGCAATAAAAGCCATCAGGAAATGCATCACCACAGCAAAACTGAATCAACTCAACTTCAATTTTAACCGATTCTTATGGCGAAAAGTTCAAAAACTAGGTCTGGTGCGAAAATATTCTGAAAAAGAAGAGGTGCGTATGCACATAAAGATGTGCGCGGAATTGACACACATCACGACCGAAGAAATCGAAATGGTTGGCTAATCATTGTGCAGATGTACGATCCTGAATCTCAATTGGGTAAGTTTAACGTCTACTTCGATGAAATCTGGCTCTATCTTAACATATCTGGATACGTTTGGCGCTACTACGGAAAAAGCATCGTACCACTAATGCCGTTGAAGGCATAAACAGAAGAATCGGCAAGAATAATCCAAACGTTTTCTAGCTTTTGGTCACCTTGACGAATGATGCTCAAAATTCGCAGATTCAGGGTATCCAAAGGGAGCAACACGCCACTCCAAAACAGAGGAGAACAACATTTATTGTTTTGGTCGCGCGCTTTCAGAAAATTGTTTTCGAAAATAAGAAGATTTATCTACAAGCATACCTTCAAAAACTTGCTCGTTTAATCATAATAAATTAACGTTTGTTTATGTTTATATCTATGAATATGAGTTCAATACACTAATTTTCTTGACATCGTTTTTTATTACTTTATTATTTACCTTTATGGTATCTAAACCATATATTTTAAGTTCGACAACAAAATTGCAATGACATAATATCCTGTCATTCACCTTTAATTACTTTTTGATGATTCAATATTCTAGGTGGTCAATCGAGACTATTAGTAATTGTGAATTGTGCGCAAAACATTTGATAGGTGAAACGCTACGATTTAGCACTTAAGTTGTCCGGGCGTCGAATCAAGAGGTGGCGAAACGTGAATGAATCGCAAACAAAAGAAGGGTCGGTTTCCGAAAATACATATTTTTTAGTGTGAACGAATGCTTGGGTTTTATCAGTTTTATACCTAAATTATTTAGTGAAATTTTACGTATTGTGATAATACTCCTAACTTGACTTACTAAAATCAAAGATAGTGTTCTAAACAGTTTTTAATAATTAACTGAAATTATAATGAGGGTGTTTTCTATTTCCTTTTACTTTCTATCCACAAGAATGAGCGAATATCCTTGTTAATGATGAATTAGAGGCTCTTGTGGCGGTGCGCCTGGAGGTTGCTGATAAAGAGTAAGGCGGGTGGATATTGATTTTTTTCAAAAGAGAACATTTGAATGCGAGGTTGAGAGTGTTCCCGTGTGTAACAATTTATACGGGAATACCTTACATGAAATAATCGTTTGAGATTGCTTAAGTCTCTGCAAGTCTGGTGGTCGCTAACAGTCTTGGTGGCGTTTATGAAAAAAATGTTGCCGGGTGCCTTTATTATCTCGGGAAGAGTGTATAATGTGTTTAAATCTTTGCAAAGAATTGAAATCCTTTATGCATAAAATTGAAATTAATTATTGATAATAATCAATGTTTTAATTATGCCGACTAGGAATAGTCCATAATTAATTCTTTTAATCCCTTTGTTGTAATGAAAATTCGTCAAAAAGCTTTCTACAATAGAGCTCCCCAGTATCTACGGACCGCCCCCGAGATTACCATTCCGTCACGATGGCAGCCATCGACTCTCACCCGTGAACTCGTATAAAACCGCAATCTCCGCTGCCGAGGAGGGATTCTGTCATTCCGATTCCGACCGTTTTTTTTTTCATTCCGGTGTCGCTTCAGATTTCATCCGAGATCAGGCTAGATTTTATTTTACCCTCGAGTTTATTTCGGACACCGTTCTCCGATTCAATGATTTATTTATTCTCATTTAGTTTTATTCTCTCATCTAGTGCATCTACAATAGTTACCGAACCCGCTCCTGTCCAGCTTTTACTTGAATGAGATCGCCCGTACGTAAGTTTTTTAAACAAAATTTATACTAGACATAAATACGTTGGCAGGACAGGAGGTAAGCGCGGTTCACCAACACACCCACACAAACGCATGAAGTATTTAGGCAGATGGAACGATAGCCCTTGTCCTCTAGATCACTTCATTACATATCCACAAATACACGTAGTATTTAGACCAACGGCACGCAACTCTAGTTCACTAGATCACTTCAATACACCCATATAGTGACTAAGTAGCTACGCGTGCTTGGCTTAATCGTGTGCAAAAAGTTCATCTAATCCTGTATCAAAATCCAGTTCACAAAACTCCGATATTCCGGAAGTAAGCCTGATAGGCTGCACTCACAGCTCACTTGCCTTTTATCCCATTTAGTCTAAATTAATTTTCGTACTCCGCCGATATAGAAAAATTAAAAATAATATATAATTAAGATGGCGCCTGAGTTGACATTTGACAGGTGAACTGTATGTATTTGAAGCCCTAGAAGTATTATACAAGGTGTTCCATTTAAATTTTCAGCTTTTGCGTCATTTCCGATGAAACCGGAAGTCGGCCATATTGTTTTTGTAATGTAAAAAATCACAAACCGGCACGAATATAACCCACCAAAATTTGAACAAAATCAAAAGTCACAGCGGTGGCCTCTATTTGATTTACACCGGTATATATATATATATATATATATATATATATATATATATATATATATATATATATATTATATATATATATATATATATATATATATATTATATATAATTATATCACCATAAGTAAGTTGAGATAATGAATGTTTAGTATCTTAACACAAATAGGAAGTACAATATTTAATGAAACCAATCAGACTTTGTTTATCAGAAGGTGCAAAATAGGTAGCAAATTTTTAAGCACACCAGAGATAAAATTCGACTCCCTTGTCTCCGGCTTTTGAGCTAAGCCGCTGGTACAGTAAAATTTGCATTAAGTAATTGGCTACAGGCCTTAACACCTTCGGGAGATATTATTTTGCGTGAATTACTTATATTTTCACACAGGCAGGCTGTATAAAACGTTCTGGGTACTCCAGAGTTAACGAATACTAATAAATAACGAATATTTCTTAAACTTAATCTTAAAATATCGCCTATTGCGATATAGAAAAGGCTCGGGTGCAAGACTTCGAAAAACACGCAAATTACCAAAATTTCAATTACGCTAAATGAGATAATTTTAATACTAACCTTTTTTTGTCACATTTGTAAGAAATAAACAACAAATAATTATCGGATTGTAATCCAGAGGATCGCCCCCCGTACGATAACATTCTGTAGTTTGTAAGGTACCTGGGACAACGTATTGGTTTGGTGTGTAATTCGAATGTAGCATCTGCCCGAAGACATGGGCAATCGACTCCGTTAGGCTGTCTTTAGCAAACACGAATTTATTTTCCTTATGAACTAGCCTACAGAATTTATCTTTGACCATACGAAAACGTTACTGTACCACTTTAATTTTTTTTATAAACGTGGGGATTCATTATCCTGTGACTGAATGCTTTGCAGCCACTCAGTAGTTTTTATTAAGGTGATCTCAAGTAGTTTTTGCCTAAATGCATCCACGTGATTCATTGCATCAAGTGGTATCCTTGAATCTTGCGCCACCATTTTCCGATCCTAGGTGACACGTTTCGTTTTGTCCACGATTCGCATTGCAATCAATAGTAATTGTGAATGTGAGCCCGTATAAATAAGGCCTAAATTTTCTTATAGCAATTATTATGGTTAGGGTCTCTAATTCGTAGCTGTGGTGGATGGATTCACATCGTTTAGTTTGTCCTGTGGTGTAAAATACTGTTTTGTGGCTTTCTTAATTCTATTTTTGTAGTAAAACTATCCTTACTGGCATCAGTACAAAGTTGAGTTTCTAGATTCGGATTTTTTTTGGTAATAACGTCAAGAGCTTAGCTCTCCTCTAAAAGTCTTTCGTATATTTTTGGAAATTAAAAACCAAACCTAAAAATTTTGGAACGTCTCATATCTTGCAGTGGTGAAAAATTTAGAACCCTTTCCACTTTACGAGGTGATGGTTACAACCCTCCTCGACTTATAACAGAGTTTAAGTACCACACCTTTGGTTACAAAAATTATCATTTAGTTTTGTTGTATTAAACCTGCGGATTTAATCGCGTTTAGTACAATGTCCGATCGTGTTAAACCTTGGTCTATTCCTTTGGAGACGATAACCACATGGTCTCAGTATTCTACAACACACGAGAAACGTAGTGGTACAAGAATTCGTTAATTGCATACTGGAAGACGGATGAGGCACTTGTTACGCCAAACGGTATTCCCTTGTACCAATAGTGACTATTTGGTGTGACAAAGTCCATTTAGGCCCTGCAACTTTTCCAACTGGCCCTCAAACCAGAGTAATTGATAGTAATTTTTTTGCGACAGTCTATAAACATTCTCGTATCACCTTTTTACAAGTAAAATAGGAGTGGCGTAATTTGAAATATTAGGTTTTATAACATCGTTTTCTAACATCTCGGCTACAATGTAATAAGTTTGTTGATCATTTTTTATAATATTCGGATAAATGTGTATTCGAAATGTACCCATGAGAGTTCGTCTTGTTAGAGAGGGTTCCCAGGATCGACACATCAATATTCCCGAAATAGAAACAGTAGCATGACTGCTACACAAAACAATCATTACACCCAGTTTATTTCAGAATTGTATTGATCCGTCAGAAATAATCAATGACACGCTGTTATTAAATTGTTCGGAGTAATTAGGAGTCAATTGACCATTACAGAGTTCGGACCTAATGATAATGTTATTAATTACAGACACAGCCAATATAAAGAGGTTCTTTGTTATGATGTTTGTTAACTTCGTGTGATTGTATGAAATTCTTCTCATTTTGAAAATCTTGCATGCGCTTCCAAATATATACAAGCTACAGTATTTTGCGTGGTTTGCGGATGTAATATATTTAGATCTCTTTGCGTGGTAACATAAGCTGAATCTATTAAAAATTTTAGTAATGCTTCGGTTGTTTTGCACTTTAATGCATAATCGCTTACTATTATACCATTATTGTTAATTGTTGAGATAATAACATCCGTAATCATTTCATCGGGTAAATGACAATGTTTACCAATTCGTAGTCTTTTATCAAAGAATGAATAATTTTTTGATTTGATTATTTATTCGTAGTAACAAAACCTGTACGTTTTAAGGTAATACAATTATGGAGAGGAAAAGCTATTGTTCTTGTTACCTTCCATTCAATTCGCATGGTAAGTGTGGTAGTTTGGCAATCGTACCCACATTTTGCATTTCCGGTAAGACAAGCTATCATACAAGACATTTAACACGGTGATCCAGCTGTAAGCATTACCGATCGAATTCATTTTCTCAATACATCTGTCCACAGCACTCCATCTGGAGAACCAATAAATTCTGGGATTATTTCTAATCATCTTCAAATTAAGATCGCGAACCACATGTATCTTCCAAAGGGGAAGATTTAGTGTGATTTGAGGTGTACACGAAGGTTATGCTTGTGTTTCAGTACATTTAGATTGCTAATTTGTATCATACATTATTTTCTCTAAAACGTCTTTACCCTAAAAGGGTGATATCAGAGCTGTAGCAGCGTGGACGCTTACCATGAGGGTGACGTCGGCTCTGCGACCTTCTTTGTTTATGATCTAATGAGTGCGGTTTATCACTCGTTGTTACGGTAATTAAATATCACACACTATCATCCGTATGTGTAACACAAATCGCAAGAAATATGTAACCCTCCCCTTTATTTCCTTTACCTCATCTAATTTGAATTCATGTCAAATGTCAACCCAGACGTTAGTGTCAGATGTAAACTTACTCACTTTATTTATGTAAGGCGCCAAGTGAAAGTACTTAAATAACGGGGCGGCGTTTACTATAAGTTGTAGCGTGTACAATTGCCTCGGCCTAACTACAATCGAAGAATGGTCGTGATCGAGATTTGATTGACTGAAAGATTTCAACAAACAACTAAATTTATTCCCTTTTATTTACAATTCAAAATATTTTACTTATTCCACGTTTATTTCAACTTATCCTAAGGAGAACATGTAACAAAACAATTATTTACAAAAGACAAACGGGTTGGTCCTTCAGATCTGGACACGATATTTTTAATCCCAACGCGTTGGTGGTCTCGGACGTCAGGATAGTGAGGTGTCTATAGTATAACAGACGTTCAGATAACACGGAGTTGGAGCGGAAGTAAGCGTCCCACCAACTATATTTAGATTACAAAAGTTAAATAACCAATACTGTATCGACTGTTATAATAATTCATTCACAAATCAATTTATTATTGATAATTTTCCATTATAATTAAATCTAATTTTATCTTAAAGTCAATGTTCTATTTATGTACATAAAAACTTTATATTTATATACGAATTCCATAAATAAATGGTACAAGAGTTTAAAGAGGAAGAGCGCTTTATTTAATGTCGGTTAAAATAGTAAGTTGAACTGCGGTTTCAGAGAATAACCAACAGAATCGGTATATTCCTTTTTCTTATGTAGAGAAAAAGTATAGTTGCGTATTTATTTGAAACGAAAACGTTTTTCCTTTTTAATTGAGATTCTTTTAAATCGTTTCGGAAAAATCCTATTTTATGTACAGGACTTAGTTTGAGAATAATGATTAAACAAAATCATAATCCTTTTTTATGTAAATTTTGATCTTCAGATAATTTACATGTGATATGTTTTCGTACAACTAGATTCACCGGAGGGTTATCCAAATTGAATCAGGTTGGGTATACAGGCTTTCAGAAATATAATTCACCTAGCGGTCTCTAAATGGTTTTTATACTCTCGGAGAGGATGAGTTCGGGATACGGATTAGAAATAATGTATTAAAATTTGACTTACCACACGGCCGGTATCCTCGTGGTTTTATCAAACCTGTGGTCGGACTAACCTAACAGGATTTAACTTCTGGTGATTATATCGGTACGATCTGTTGTCTATAATGTGCCAAATTCTTAGCTCGGTCGTGTTTATGATAGGTGTATGTGCTTGTTTCTAGTTTAATCTCCCCAACGGGTGGAGGCACCTCGGGGTAATTAACAGGATAGCTCGATCTCTACAGGCCTACGCCTAATGGGATAATCCTTTTGGACAGGTCTCAATACCGTACGGGAATCACTCCTAAAAGTAAAGAGGGGCTTCTGTACTTACACGCGTGTATCCGCGGGCTAACACACCAGGGACTGAATGTGTGTAATTAGGTGTTGTGATGTTTTATAGATATACAAGATCGTTTTATAATTCCGGCAAGGACAGAAAGGTAATCTATCACTGCAGGCGGTGTGATAATTAATATGAACTCTAAGACTTACCCCAAGTGAGTCTTAAACTAATAAAGCGGACGCGGTTACCTAGGCTGGTGGACTCAGTAAGACGAAACGGCAGGAAATAACTAGGTCGGGACGTACTCGCAGGCAACTAATGGAAGAGCTCGCTAAAGAGCACGCAGGAACCAATATGTATATATACCTTATTCGTAGACTGTTCAGGAGTCCTCCTCTTCAGCTCTGGTCAATCCATGTTTGTTGGTGTTGCGATGTTTTGTGTTATTGTATAGTATGTGCTTATTTTTGGTGTAAAAAAAAGATTTATTTATTTCATATTTAATAATGCATTAATTGGCTTAAAAGTGTATGTTGTTTAGTGGGGTGTAGCGTGCTTAGTGTCATTATTAGATTCGTCGTCCGGTTTCTTGCTAGGTCGTCATCGAATAGACGGGGGGATCCAGAGGGCATATGGGATGTTGACTAGGGGTTCTTCTATCTCCTCAAGGAAGTCGTCAAGTAGTTGTGTAAGGATTGCGAAGAGATACTTGAATTTTATTTTAGGTTTCCTTCGTGGGAATTGGGAAAAACGGTAGTTTTAGGGTGTGGTAAGGATCTCTTTGGTAGGAATAGTGTCGCCGAAGATTCGTTTATGTGCAAAGATTTTGGTATGTTTGCATGTTGTGTTGTGAGGTGGCTAGGGTACCTGAGAGGTAACCTGTCTATGCGTCTGAGTATTCGGCGTTCACGAGAAGCAATAAAAGAAAGGTGATTGGGGTTTATGTTCGTGTATATGGGTGCTCAGGAATCCATAACAGGGCGAATACATGTTTTGTAAGTGTGTAGTAGTGTGTTGGGGTGGCAACCACTGATTCCATCCCGGAGGGCGCCCAGTAGGTTTGCGGGGTTTCTTATCCTGTTAAGTGTTCTTTGTACATCGGGGAGCCAATTGAGTGTTCTAGCAAAGAGGATTCCTAGGTAGGTGACTTCTTGTTGGGGTGGGAGTATTTCTTGGTTTAGGGTGGGGGAAACGTTTCCGGGGGCAAGGTTTGGGAACCTATCTTGGGTGTAATTAGGATTTCGGAAGAGGATTGTTTGGGTTTTGGTGGAATCTCTCCACCGGTTCGCCCAGTTGGAGAAGTTCCGAAGGATTTTGGTTATGAAGCGGGAGGCCGTTTCGCTGTTCCGATTAACCGTCCAGAAGGCGGTGTCATCTGCAAACTGCGCAACGTCTACTCCGAGTTGTGTAACTTCGTGAATGTCGAATGCGAAGATATTATAGAGGATCGAGGTTAAGGCAGAACCTTGCAGTACGCCTGATGTAGGTTGGAAAGGATATGAGAAGGTTTTTTTTACTTTGACCCAAACTGACCGATTGGTCAGGTATGAGAGTAGGAGTTTGGTGAAGGGGTTGGGAATGTTGAGGTTACGGATCTTGTGCAGGAGACTGGTGTGGCAGACCCTGTCAAATGCTTGCTTAATATCCAGAAACACAGCCAGATTGCATTGCATTGATTGAATGCTCTGGTTAAACAAGAGATCATGACACGTTCGGTTGTGACGGAAGCCGAATTGGCTGTTGGGAAGGAAGTCGTTGAACTCGAGGTGTTCCCTAAGTCGCCTGGCTAGAATTTGCTCAAAGAATTTTCCGAGTCAACTCAGGAGGGAAATTGATCTATAGGAGGAGAGTAAGGTTTGGTCGGCTTGGGTTTTGGGTATCATGACGGTGGAGGGCGATTTCCAGTACGTCGGGGAGTGGGATAGTATTAGCCATTGGTTGTAGATGTTGGAGAGTAGTCGGAAGGCTGAATTGGGTAAATGACGGAGGATTTTTCGATTTAGGTCATCATGAGCTGGGGCCGAGTTTTTCCCTTTTTTGAAATATGTGTGGTCCTGGTCGGGTGTGATGGGGGCATAAAAAGGATTCTCCTTATCGAGTTGGATTTCAGGAAGGTTCAGGTTGCGGAATTCTTCAATGCGACCCTCTAGAAATTCCTTGAACCGGTTATCGAATTGGGGATCTTCGGGGATTGGAAAATGGCCTTTCCTTGGTCGGAGGAGATTAGGTTGCCCTGTAAGTCGGTTAGGTGGGATTTAGGGTTGACTTTCCCTCTGGCCAGTCTATGGAACTGTTGCCAGAAGAGTTTACCATTTCTGTAATCTAGCTGGAAGGTGGCTTTGGTCCAGGAGTCTTCGGCGTGTGGATGAGGTAGAAATGGATGAGGCGTTTGATTAGGATCGTGTACTTGAGGATGGTGGTGGCGAGGCGAGTGTGTGCGTATGTGTGTGTTGTGAGTGTAGGTGTGGTGGACGAGCGGCGTCGGGGTTGGAGATACAACCATTACGGTGGCATGGTGACGACCGTGCTAACCATCGCGGTTGTTGTTAATCGGGTTTTGGAAAAGGAGTAAAGAAAGAAATTATTTTAAAGAAAGGCCGAGTCTCCGCCGATGTGTGTTTGACACCCGAGGAATAAAGACTTGGAAATTAGAGACCTAATAAAAGGAGGAAAACAAGTGTTAAAATATAACAATAAATTAAAATTAATTAAATAATATTTTTCTTACCCGACGTGAATCCTGTAGTTGGCGGTGGCGGTGTCCAGATGTATTCTGGCGGCTTCTGCTTGATGCTAGGCTGTGGCTCCTCTACTGATGACCGCTTCTTCGTATTATCTGTATCCAAGGAGTATGTAACTCCGAAGCTGCGAAGATCATGATGCCGGAACGATGAGCGTGATGACGCAAAGTTCTTTTTGGAATTGAGAGATTTGTAATAAAAATCACAAAGGCTCTTACGCGAGTAGGGTCTTACGCTCGATACCGAGGTTCGGACTTCCCTGACTAATTTCGCATCTCCCGACCTACCGTTTATATATAATCCGCGGTTCTACGTGATTGGACTGTTAATTATGACTATTCGCGATCTAACGTGATTGGTTGCAAATAGTAATCATACTTTGGTGGGTTCTTGCGCAGAAATCTTCACGATTTCTTTACTGCGGAAGAAGGTAAACAACTTAATTTTAAAATGCGTCGGAGCTTCTATAAAACATGCAATTTACAAAATTAATTTGCGAGTTTACGTAATGATTTTTCTGGATCTTTACAAATATATGAACCAGAAACGGTTCAAGCGTGTACAAATTAAAAACAATTTTAAGAAAATGAAATTAAGCTGGCTACTTGCCGTTATCATTAAATTCACTCACAGGAGCACATTTTCTTTATAAATAAACGAAGATTATTATCCCATTTCTGATTGTTAATCAACAGGTTATATTTTCATTAATTTTAAATTTATTACACTTCTAAAACAAATACAGGTATTTATATGAACAAACTTTTCTCTAAAAGCCACTTGCTAAGTAATTCTACTTAAAATGACCTATGAAGGGATCCAGTTTGTTTTAGATCATAAACATGTATAAATGTAGCACACCGGTAACCGCTAACTCTTCGCAGAAAAATTTAACAAACAAACAAAAACCAGCTTACCTTTTGTAGATGGAACATTAAAACTGCTTTTGAACATGTCCTATCTAAAAAAACTTCAAAATAGTCGCATGTGGTTACAAGTTACAATGAGCGTAAACTAAAATCAAATGTGATATTCATTGACCTAGTTAGACAAATTCTATTTTACTCGACGTTAACTTTATCAATGAGTTATATCTTTATAATCAAAACCTTAATCGTAATAATCATAGCGTAGAATTTAATAAAACAAACAACGCTTAATACATTTCTCAAAATCAAAAACAAAACAAAAATATGCGTCGTCACTGCAAGGCGGTACAAATCGTTTTGCTGTGAGGTCTGTTGAACCTTGCAAGTTCAGAACCAAAACCAAAATATTTATCCGATACTTTAATTTTGATAGTAGATTCGACAAATTTGAACGCAAAATAATGGGAAACAACAATAAGGAAAAAATAAGAAAATGCAGGATGGATGCGCTTATATATGTACTTCAATAAGTCTGAAGGACGTTCATACGAATATACACAACGAAAGCATTTTCCATCCGTTTAGCAGGAAATACACAACTAACTAAACAGAAAACACATAATTGATTACCTTAAGTTTGTACAGATTTTCCTCTACCTTGTCTTTCCCAAATCACAGCTGCAGGATACAAAAATGGTCCTGCTCGCGTTTAATTGATTCCTAGTATCATTCGGAATCCATTTTTTCGTGAGCAGTAAACATAAAGCTTCAATCGCTACAATTACTGAATGTATTGACCAAAATGACACGTCACGGTAAACATTAAGTCAGTCTAGCCCAGATAGCCCTTTTTATGAATTACCTCATGTATTAACAAATTTACGCTAGTACTGAAGTACAGTTGTTTACCTTTAAACAGCTGCTGGCACTAACTATATTAACATAAAGCCAGTGCAAGATTTTTAACGAAGAATACCAAAACAAAGCGTAAACATTACAAGAGATAAGGAAGCATTTCCAGAGAAAATACTACTACCTGGTGGAAAACCAAAACGTTAAATTTTTCACACGATAACTTCATGATATCGTCGGGTTTAATCTCAAATCTCTCTGGCAATGACCGAAAAGTAAACTCTTACTCCCACTTTATACCTCATTACGTCGCCACCAGCATTAAAATCTTTCATAGCAAAACGCAAAAGAACATCTCACTGTATTTTAGGAAAGAATTCCACGTGTACGTATTCAAATTAACCAGAACTCGGATAACACAACCATTTGTTTGAAAGCTCCCGTAGCTCAAACGAACCTTCGACAATTTTACCTGAACAATGTTAATGAATACCTCACAGTCGGACTAATGACCGCTCTCTCGATGGAAATACATACAATTTTACGACACACTTCTTAAAATCCTTTTACAGCAAGGATGGCGAGTTTTATAAGCACAAACAACTCAACTTAATTTCATCGAAAAAATACAATTCACGGAATCAATGACAACTTTATAAATCCTATATGTGGTCTCTAAATATTATTAACTAAAAATTCTCCCCAAAAATTACTGCAACTATAGTTGCCAAAGTACTTTATTTGGCGATATTTTTATTTATACCATTCTTAATGAAATGTTTTGGTATTCTCCAATTCCTCGCTCGTCATGAGGTTGTGGATCTTATTAAAATTTTGTAGTTACGGTAAAACAGTAAGTCTGATCGGATAATGTTTGGGACTCCACGTTGCCTTAATCTGGATTAAGCATATGCAAACAAAAGGGATGCACTGGCGTAAAATAAGGAAGAATGCTGTACCCTACACTATGCTCACCGCTAACGGTTCGGGCTCGCTATGCCTGTAGGTCCCTTGGGTCGATTCTGAAAAGTAATGCTTTAAAATACTACAATATATCTCTTACTTTTTGGCACTCCAACTTTTAAATTTTGACTAAATTCCACCTTGAACATTGTTACTAAATTAAAATAACGGAATCTCCAAACCAGTAATATCAGTCTTATTTTACCTTGTATTTGAAATAAAACTTCCCACGTTTTTATCCTATATTCCTATCTTTTACTACCATAAAAGCGCCTTTGAGAGTTCAAGATCGGCACACATACTCTTTTTTTTAATTTAATTATACCTTAAGAAAATAATCACAAACCAAGCAAATACGACGTCACCAGCAGTTCACATTAAACAAAGAAAATTTAACAATACAAGATAATGTGAATAAATGACTATATATATATATATATATATATATATATATATATATATATATATATATATATATATATATATATATATATATATATATATATATATATATATATATATATTTTACTTACATAACTTTCAATAACATTGTTTCAATTAGATTGTTCCTTACGTGATTCTTGGTACTCGTGCTACATACTGAACTTGCTGTTGTTTATTTGCGACCAAATGATTTAATTATTTTTAATTTAATTTCCGAGTTAGAGTTAGTTATTTGTTTATTTAATTTAATTTATATTTTTCTATTTTTTTTACGGATTTGGTCTAGTTTGTTTTTATTATTACAGCTTATAAAACAAGTTCCTATGACAATAATTATGTTTGTGTCTTATAGAAAGGGGATTTATAGCAGTTATATAATATTATGTAGGAACTGACCGCTTACTTAAGCTCTATATTTTTTGTGTTTTTAATCGCGTCCGGCATGTTTTGAATTTTTGTACTACTGTTACACGTACGTATTTATGATTGTTTTATATACCACGCTGTACCGTGGTATAGAATATGAGACTTCATTTGTTATTTAAATTTTTTGTTAATGCAAAACGTTTACGTGTTTTGAGTATTTGTGCTTTCAGTTTACATTACGACGAAATGAGTTTTAACATGCGTTAAAAGGAAACGTATTGTTTTACGTGGAACTGCAGTATTATAGTAATCCTAAATACTATTTGCGTGCTTTCTTTCTAGAAAAAGAGAGAATAAATGAATTCCTAAAAAAAAATTAAACTAACTTTCTATAAAATAGAAATCCTGATTTAATTTCTCAAACGAGAATCCCGCTTTGTATAATTAATAAGACTAAGATTTTAAATTTAAATTAATACGACTAATATCGTGGTGTTCAATTGGGAAGGTGGTAAGGAGAGTAGATTATTTACTCTGCAAGATGAAATTGTGGAACAAGTGGACGAGTTGGTATATGTGGGTAGAGTGTCTACAGCAGATGGTACAACGGATGGCGAGATTGGACGAAGGGTCAATGATGGAAGGAAAGCAATTGGAAGTATGTGGACAATAATGAGAAACGAAAGCATAAGCCTAGCTGCGAAGCAATCTATAATGGCGTGTTGGTCCCTTCTGTGCTGTATAGAAGTGAGACATGGGTATGTCAAAAAAGCACGAAATAAAAATTAATGCGGTGGGTATGAGATTCCTGAGAAGCGCATGTGGTAAAACGAGAAGGGATAAGATAAAGAAAGAGTGTATAATGATGGAGTGTGGCGAGAAGAGACGACCATGGATAGATATAAAAGTAGTACATTACGTTGGTTTGGTCACATTGGGAGAATGAACAAAGTAGTTTAACGAAGCAAATATATGAGGGTGAGGTTAAAGGTAAGGCGGGGCCTGGTAGGCCATGTAAAACTTGGCTGAATGTAGTAGAATGTATGATAAAAGAATGAAATGTAAGGAGTTTTAAAAATAAAAGGACAGGTGAGAGACAATGTATGAATCTTGCAGAAGCTAGGGAGGTATGCAGAGATGGGAGAGCATGGAGAAAGATTGTGAATGAAAAATAAACAAGATGCAGGGATTGTTTTGCCTATCCCACAAAGGAATGCGTGAAGGTTATGGATGTTCTTTTAAACAAACAACGCTTATATTGATTGTAATCCAAAATAACAGTAAGCACTTGAATAGTTTTAACTTACACCATCAGGATGAAGAAGTAAAAATAGTAAGGTGATGCTCGGGGCTACGCTTTCTCCTGTCGGCACGATAGCTGACTGATCTCCATCAAGTATATTTCTCACACCTAAGCTTATACTGCACTAGCTGATGGTCGGATACAATTACGGTCAGAAAGGCTCTATGTAACTTGTTGGACCACTTCAAATAATAACAACCAACACGTGTACTCAGCTGATACCCTTCAACATTTGTTAAAGCAAACCTCTCAATTACCAAAATCCTTAACGGAGCCGTTTACCATTATTTCCCCCTGGGTGACACTAGTGCGTCGGGTAAGCACATACACAAACAAGGTGTGATTTGTAAATTCTTCAGAAAATATACGCTAATACGAAACAGGATAAAAATCACTCAAAACTTACTTCACCGCTCTACCACTATTTAACTTAACTCGTTGCTCGCCGCTCAATGCCTTCCTTCTTTCGTGATTCCTCCAGAATTCGCCATTTAAAACTTTACGAAACATAGCCAATCACAAAGTTAAAATTTCTTCAAACCGTACACGCGGTAAAAACGAAAAAATTTTCGTTTACACGATCTAGAAAATATGTTAATGGCACCAACTTGCAACTTCAGACTACAATACAAAGAACTCTAACTTAACACGTTATACAAACCACAGTGACCTACTTTTAATTCCTTATTTACACTAAGTTCCAAACATCGCGTCGTTCGTCATCCTGACTCAGCAATCGCACAATTCCGTATAGTAATTTTAGCTTAAAAAAAACACATTGCCGAGGCGTAACAAAATTAAACTATAAATTAACAATTACCTAAAATAGGATTATTCGCTGTTTGCTATAGTAAAACCTACTTTCTTTACGTATTTCTCTCACAAGGGTTAAATGTAAACAACTATACCTAAAATATGCGACAAATATGTTTGCAATTTAGAACTTCAATATGTTCCTGCAAAAAAAACGTAATAACCATAAAACTGAATACCAATACTTTACAACAATTTCTAATAAACTCAAACAAACAATAGAGTCATGACTAAATCAGTGCTTCCTAAACTGAATATGCCTAAATGTTCAATATCATAATAGGAGAGAGCTAAGAATAACAATCTTCTATCTCAATTTCTACACACGGTGTACAACTAAGGTGTGGTTTGGTACAGGTATACTGTTTTTATTTTATAGTTGGAAAAAGATCCATTTTATTTTAATCAATCGCCAATTATTTTAAGGTTTATCTTCTTTACGTATATATACGTAAAGTACTGCCATTTTCAGTTTTTGTTCTAATGCTATCTAATCCTTTACTTATCAAGCTTCTCATCAACGAACTGTTGCTCATTATACACATTCTAAGAGAACAGCTTGAATTGTAGTGATAATGCATCAACTTCTGTCAGCATCAGTCCTAATTTAGCAAACAAACATTTTCTGTTTGTTTCAGCAGTTCTGTAACCGATATTGATTTTATTCTTTTATGAAACTATTTTCCCATTTTCTTTTAAATAATAAAATACTAAACAATTCCTTAGAGAGAATAAATCTCCACAATTAGAGTTTTTAGACTATAAAAGAGCAATCAGAATAATAACTGAAATTGACTCCTGGGATTGACGAGAGTATTTCAGCTGTAAACTACCTTAACGACGTACGAAAGAGTAATAGAAAAAAAGGGATGAATTTGAATATAGTTTGTTGAAGTTTGTACTTACGTAGCGAGAATTTGTTTTTGTTTTTTAGTTTATATCTGGAAGAAAACCCGAGAGAGCCAGTACTTGCTGTAATTCAGTTTTAGAGATAAAACTGTTGACTTAAACTTGGAGAAGCAATAACTTCTAGTGTAGATCAATTTTTTTAATTTTTATTTATTGTAGGGCTCTTCACTTTTGTGTGATTTCAAATCTTGAACTCATTCTAAAAGCAGATTCAATTAGTGTTGAGCGAACATAAATTGTCTCTATTAAATACTTTGTAGAAGTTGGTTGAATGTTTCCTTACATAATTTAACATAATTATTTGATTGATATGCGTGATTAAGTTGTCATGACAGCAATAAGTATCACATAATATCACATAACAATTTCGGCTACGTTAAGCCACTATGTAAGATTAATCTTTAAATTTACTAATGGGTATGGGCATGTTACGCTAAATGGATTAATAAATAACATTTTTTATGTTCACCTACTTATACAGTTCATTTTTAGAAACGTGCGAGACAGAAAAATATAAATATTATTCAGGGTATTGTGCAAACGTGTATACTGCTTTGTGTAAGGTTTTTATTTTCAGTTTCAGATATTTGTTACGGTATTTCTATTCATGATACATCGTTATATGGTTATATTTGTTCAGGGTACTCCAAAAGGATTTGAATATTGTAATAAAATATAAAATATGGATTTATGGATGCTTCTTATATTATATTTATTATGTATACTCTTACAAACCCATTTCTGCGTTTCCTACTTTTTAATATTAGTGTAGAATGTTACATAGATGGATTCATTTAGATTTGGTTTATTGAAATTTCGGTATAAAATCGAAAGTGTCCTGGGAAACAAACTGTTAGATTTACGTGCAATTTCTGAAACGTAAGCTACAATTATTAACAATCACCATTTGTACAGTAAATTATATTTAAATCAACCCTACCTAAGCTTCTCGTGTAGCCAAATTCTTTTTATGAACGTTGGATGAATTACTAGACTACAAATTAAGAGAAATTAGACATTTTGATTTTTTTAGAGTGTTTAACTAAAAATTCTGTAATTTTCCGGACGCCTTTCTGTAGGGCTAGATCCGTCATCTTGAATGAAACGTTCTTCAATTTTGTTTTTTCCTCATATCACGATAATCGTGATAATAAAAAGTAACACTAATTAAATTCTCCATAATAAAGGTTCAGTACATTTCTTTCGTAACTTTCATAGTTTTTTTGTAATGTGCTGTTTTGATGGATAACGTGCTTCCACAATTATCCTGAAGGATTAACTTCGCTTTAATTCGTATTAGTCAAGTATACTTGTAATAAGAAGAGAGTTAGATAATTTTAATAATTATATTAACTACTCTACACCTTTATAAATAATTTAGCAAATAAAATGTTACACTTGAGCTACATACATGTTAAAATTTACATTCAATTTATAGAGTAAAGTGATGTTGATAGTAAGAGGTACATATTTTTACTGTCGCTTGAAAATATAATTTTGAATCAAGAAAGGGTGAAATGGGAGGCACTAAATAGGATTGCTAAATACTGTGGTAAGGGATGCGAATTGTGATTGGTTAGATTTGAAAAAATAGGAGCCGTGGGAATGACTACATTAGTGTTGAAGTAATTTCCGGATTATAGAGGTTGTATTTATTTTAAGGATTTGGAAACTAATAAGGGGTTCAATTGCTAGAAGTTTAAATTCTTTGTGAGTAGAAGGATTTATGACATTCAACAAATAACCTGTCTAAAAAAAGGATGGATTTACCATAAAAAGTTATTACATTTTAAAACAATTAGTTCGTGAACAATAGACACTTATTACGTTTACTACTTAAGGCTACAGATAAACATAAAGATATTAAATATGAAATTACTGAGAAAATGAAATCCTTTAAAAATGGATAAGATAGAGTAAACATGTCATCATGAATAATTAACGAATTCTAACGAAAAATATTATAACTAGTAAACCTAAAATAAAGTACTTGTAAAAGTAATCACAAACATGCCGGCCCTCTTGAAAGGCTCGACTTTCAACAAAATGTTATGTTTGTTTGTTTGTTTGCATATTGTCCGCAATGGGCAAGACGTAGAAATATATTCTATGAATTGTCAGATTGTATGATATGAGCCTACACTTCGTCTGAATAGTCGACTAGACGATATTTAGTCTAGTAAACCATGGATGAATATCCATTACTGTTTCGACCAAGCTAGCCAATAAAGGAGGTTATTGTCTTGCATATCACATGGTACCCGGGATTTGATGAGGGAGTGATCTTTTAAACCATTTAGCTTCGATTTGAGTGAAAATATTCCTTACCTCGCTGCCAAATGTTGATTGAGCCTTTGAACTCTTCTGAAAGCTGATATCATTTTCAAGATTTGATGCACGAACTGATCGAACCATAAGTTTCCCAATAATGGAAGGAAGGATTATGGTTATAGATCAGAGGATATTTACTGAGTCAGAGCTAATTTATTAAGCTTCTGAATTTGTGTAAACATATATAACGATTTCAATTTAAATGAGTTTGCTAGTACCATTGTCAGAATAATATGTTCACAGATATGATGCACGAGACGTAATCGCGTAAAGTCCACAAACATTGGGCGAGATTGTGAGGCTAGTACAGTCAATTAACTGCTCTTGGTAATAATTATTATTAATCTTCAGATATGTTAGAATGTATTAATTTATATACTTCTTTGAGTTTCTCACAAAATTTGTGACCCTGCAAAATGTTCAACACCCGAATAAATGGTCGGAGATGGGTAAAAACATTCTATTGCTGAGGTAGTTACCATAATGTGAATGCCTTGGAAGCTAAAATATGACAGTTCATGTATAGGACTTAATTAATTTATAACCCTCTGTAGCCAAAATATGGACCCGACTAAATTCACCCGAATTTAAAAATGTCGAATGTGTGATTCTAGTGCTAAGTAGTTTACCTCATAATGGGGAAGGAGATATTTTCCTCCAATGATTAATTGTGCATAGTTAACCTGTATTTGATAACCCGTTGTAGCAATTCGATGGCGCTAATTTAGTCTATATTATATAAATTGAATTTGTTCTTGCGAATAGTTTAAATGTAAATATTTAATGATTAAGTAATGTTATACCTAATTTGTATGGTAAATACGATGGCGCTTATATAAGTTTAAATGGATTTGAACTAACTGTATTTGTTAGAACAGCATAGGTTCAAAGCGCTCAATATGTAAATTATTGTTTTATGTTAATGATGTAAATTCAAATATAATAGTTACAATCAAGATTTAACTTACACTTAATGAATGTGAGTCCTGAAAACTCGCCAAGGTTCAAGCCAATCGATGTAAATTTTGTCTTATTATGCAGAACTGATGTAAATTCTAAATATAATGAGATTACAATCAAATTACTTACATTAATGGAATGTGAGCCTGAAATATCGCAAGGATTCACAGCATATCATGCAGTATATTTAGAATTTACATCAGTTCTACATAAAGATTTAATAATATACAAGTGAACTTATTTTTTAATAATTAATTAATATAGTTAAAGTTTGAGTTTTGAATTCTACCACCAACTCGCAAAATTCCGTTATTGTCCAAAAAGGGATTTAATGATAACAAATTGCTCTTGGAATCTACTTGTTCTGATTTGTTTAGATGTTGAATATCGTTATGATTCATGTTGCGAGATTTTGATTAATGTATTGATGCTAACATTTATTTCGCTAGCGTTTAAGTTGTTAACCATTCGTTCGGATGTGGATATTCTGCAATTTTTTATAAACCGAATATAATACGCTATTACTCTGGTTAATTTTGTAAAGCTCCTAAATTTTTCGATAAGATCAAACTTATCTGTGGATATATTGCAAATAGTTTACGGTACTCAGGCCAGTCGCTTGGAGGTGGATTCGATTTAGGATGTTTTAATTGAATTGAGATTGAATTAGATTCGAATCCAGCAACCAAGCAGGACCGTGCCACCATGAATTTGAATTTATTAGCTGAGTGATATTAAGTCCCCGCGTCAATAAATCAGCGGGATTGTCATGCGTGCTTACGTAGTTCCAATCGTTTGGGTCAGAAAGAGTGTGTACCTCTGAAACGCGATTGACAACAAAGGTTTTCCAATTGCTGGATGTCGATGCGATCCATGATAAAGTAATTTTGGAATCGCACCAAAAATAAATACTGTCAAACTTGATTTTAAGGGACCAAATTACCTTACATGCTAACCTTGACAATAATAAGGCAGCGCATAACTCCAATCTCGGTAATGTAGTGGCCTTTAATGGAGCTACTCTAGACTTGGCGCAGATTATATTACAAGAAACCCGATTATTTTGATCAATTGACTTGATATAAATGCAAGCACCATAGGCTTGGGTAGATGCATCCGAGAAGCCGTGCATCTCAATCACCATGGGATTTTTTGAAAACAATAATCTCCCAATTTTAATTAAATGGAAGTCTGCTAATGACTTGCTGAATTGCAGCCATGAATTGTGGAGCTCACATGGAATAGATTCATCCCAATTGAGTTTAAGTTGCCAGAGCCTTTGAATTATTATTTTTGAGGTTATGATGTAATGACCCAATAAGCCCAGAGGATCAAATATTTGAGAGATGTTTGAGAGAATAGTACGCTTGGTAACGCGTTTGTTTGGGTTTGAGAAATTGACAATGTATTGAAGCTGATCAGTTACAGCGTTCCACTGAAGGCCCAAAGTTTTAAAACTTTCATCTTCTGAAAAAGATAAAACCGAAGATTCCGTTGTCAGGCAAATTTTTGAAAATGTCGGGATCGTTTGAGACCCATTTTCATAGTTCGAAGCGACCTGTTTTGATAATTTGCGATATTTGATCTTTCAAGGTTATTGCTACAGCTGCTGTTTTGCCCCGGTTAGCAAGTCATTCACGTAAAATCACTAAGAATGACCGAACTTGCTTCAGGCATTGTTGACATATGTTCGTGTGCAGTACGCTGCAAACATTTGATGGCTAAAAATGACGCCGATGCAGTACCATACGTCACTGTGTTTAAGGTATAGGATTTAATAGGCTTGTCCGAAGAATAACGCCATAAAATTTGTTGATATTCCCTATCAGATTCGTGTACAAGGATTTGTCTGTTCATTTTCGACACTTCTGCGGCCAAAACAATAGGATGTTTTCTAAACCGCATGAGAATGGAAAATAAGTCGTCTTGAAGGTTAGACCCTACCAATTGAAAGTCATTAAGTGATTTTCCGTTGGACGTAAGCGCAGAACCGTCAAAAACAACGCGTAATTTTGTTGTTAAACTACACTTTTAAAACTGCGTGATGAGGAAGATAAAATTCATTTTTGCCGACTGCTGCTATAATTGTGTTTGATTTGCTCATATGACCTAGATCTTCATATTCCCGCATGAATAAGTGATATTGCGGCTTTAGATGACTGTCACGTTCTAATTTACGTTCGAGAGAATAAAACCGTTTAAAAACGTTACGCTTAGACGCCCCTAAATTAATATTTGGTTTTAAAGGCAGCTTTAAAAATAAATTTTCGCAATACTGCTCATCCGTGGATAATGCTTTGCGGCTGGAATCTACTTCCTCAAGTTCCCAAAATTTGGTTATTTGCGATTCTAAATTCTGTGAAAAGTTGTATTGGGGAATTATTTCAGCAAAAAAAGGCAGTCTTCCAGAAACAATCCAGCCAAGCACTGTTTTATGAGGAACATGTTGATCTTTACTTGTGTGTATGACACCTACGCACAGTAGTTGCCAAAATATTCCGGAACCCAGTAGAATATCGATTTCGCTGGATTCATTATATGTGGGATCCGCTAACATTAAATTTAACGGTATCTTCATTGTCAGGGCTAAAAGTTACAGATGGCATGAAGTTGTTAATTTTGGGTATAATTAAACAGTCAACATTTTCTTTGTAGCCTCTGTCACGAGAACTGAAGTTGATATTTGTATAATTTGTAATTCTTAAAGTACCTGATCCTACACCCGTAACATCCATAGAAATATGCTTGCATGGTAGTTTAAGTTTATTGAATATTTTTTGACTAACAAGGTTTGATTGAGAGCCACTGTCCAATAAGGCCTTGCATTTAATTGTGTTACCCTTATTGTCAAAAAGTTGAATGAGTGCTTTTTGCAAAAGTGCATTGTTGGTATAAGCGCTGCAATTGTTTAACGAACTTAACGTCGTTGTTTGATTTTGATTTGAAAGTGCGTCATTAGACGTAGACGGCGTAGCTTGGTCAATTGTTTGCTGATTAGAAGAAGAATTTTTTTGTTTTTAAATCAAAATGAAGTAAAGAATTGTATTTTTTCTGGCAGGTTTTGCAACCTTCAGCATTGCATGAGCTTGCTGCGTGATTTTTGCGTAAACAGTTAATGCAAAGTCCGATTTGCTTGGCCTTTTTAAATCTATTAGTTACCTTAAATTCAGAAATTCTGAACAGTTATAGATTAAATGATTTTTAGCACAATATGCACAATGCAATGAATTTAAATTGTTTGATAAAAATGTATTAGTGTTTGATCTTGATCGATTTTTCTCGAATTTGTTAGTGTGGGAAGTAGCGTGGAGTGAAAAATACGAAAAAAAATAAAAAAATTATAACAATGTAATACCTTAAAAAAGTTGCTTATGGCTCTTATTTAACTTTTGGTAAAGTCTCGGTAACTTGCGACAACATCTTCTGCCTCCCCAGCGGTCTTGAAATTTGAAAAATTGAATTTGTTATAGTACAGAAATATTCATTTATCTAATATCCTAAAAAGCTGAAAAATGTACTTCTTATAAAACACATTTCGCAAGCTACATGACCCCACCCTTGCCCTCTCCCCAAATTAAGAAAACGTAATTAAACATAATTTTTTAATTGTTACAAATATATTGTTCGTATAGTATTTTTGTTATAATCTTGACACATTACAATACTGAACAAAAATAGGATTCTAAAAAACAGCAAACAACTGTAAACATTTTAAACAAATAAACGAGTTATATAAAAAAATGGTAAGGTACATTATTTTTAATAACAAACTCTGATTGTGTATTAAAACACGGCATGTTTTTTCTTGAAACAGCTCGCACTCTTATCAATCCATCCCTAGAATTTGGGCCACAAACCGCTGCAGAAGGTTCGGTGACGAACTTGACACATCGCTCAACGCACTGCGTATGACAGGGGTATTTTTCAAAATTAATTCTATGTGATGATTCAGGGTTATTAATAAAGTCCTTCAGATCTTGTGTGGAAATTCGAGATAAAATTGGAGGTTCTGTTATCTCACATTTTTGCCAGTCAATTAACTCGAAGTATTCGTTTGCTTCAAAACATAAAGTAGAAAGTTTAAAGACCCTAACATTTTTGGTCTTTCGTGGCAAAACACTTCTGGCCTTTAAAATACGACGAAGACGAAGTTCTCGTATATGTTTCCTTTCATCAGATATCATACTGAGAGTAATGTTTTCATGGTGACCAAAGAAGCCATTTCGTTGTATCACAGGATCAACAATATCTCTTAGGTCTTTTTCTAAGTACCGAGACAACCTTATGGACTTCAAAAGGTGTTTTGCACCGTAATTACATGTTGGCTGTGATTTTATAGAAAACCACATCGGAGCGTAAACGTTCATAATAAATTCTGTCAGTTTCATTAAGCTTGAAGACGGATTTTCACTTGAAATATAAAGTCTAAGAATGCGGTTTGCAGTTGTGACCCACCGTGAATGAGCCAGTTTTAGTGGATTTCGATTTGAAAGGGATGTATTACAATGTCCACTAGTAATTACTTGGCATATTTCAAACAAATAATTTTGGTCTGTACTAAAATCCTTGACGATGTTTTCGGGAACTTTGCCTAAATTACCTTCAATCGGCTTAAATTGAACTACTGGCAGTTTGTCGCACTTCTCCAGCTGCTTTCCAATGGGACCAGCAAATCCACGAGGCCCGGTAGTATCTACGTCTAATTGATGAAAAAGATGACGAAGTGGAAGCTCATTTGCGTGTAACATACACACAAACCATTGAAGTGGTTTTTGAAAGTGTTCTTCCAAAAGTCGTGTTACACCTCCTTTAACACCCGTGTTTACGACGGTCCCGTCACAACCAATCGCTTCTAAATTTGTAACATCAATCGCATTTTTTTGTAACATTTGAACGATACTTGCGTTTACACTTTGTGATGTACCGGAGGTTGGAGACACATGACCAATATATTTACATTCAGGTTCTCGCACCAATGTTATATGTTCTTCTATAATGGTTGGCGATAAAATTTGTTATCTTTCTTTACTTGTGTTAGGGTTTTATCCTTGCGCCCGTCAAAGTAGATGCCATGTACCTTAATCATATTCACATTCAGTTCTTGCAGCCGGAGATTGGAACGAGTTTTTTTTGTCTTTCCCTGCTAACTTTACTTCTATCGACAATTTTAGTTACTACTCCAATATCATTTAAAACGGCTGATGCAAGAGCAGCTGCAGATCTATCAGATATGCCATGTTGGTCGCATGTTTTTGCAAAAGTGGTGAGCTGAATTCGCATTTGCGGTTGCCTTTCAACATTCCTGCAGGCTGAGGAAGGCGTAGAATGTGGTATTTCCGGCAACTCAAACTCACTATCAGAAGAGATGTTAGACTCTGAACTCGAAGGTAAATCTTTTGAAGTGACAGTGCAGGATACTTCTTTAATACTTACAAAGTTACGGTAGTTACTAATTCTAGTAGCTTCCATGTTTTGCCTTTCCTCTCTTTGCGTTAGTTCTTTCGTTTTCTTTACATCCACTGCACCTATTACCATTTTTCTTGCCCCTCTTTGATCTAATAGAAATTCTTGCTCATCAACAGACACCTTTTGATATTTCTTACAGGCACAAGTTGCAAATACTTTGCATTTGCACGATGCTATATCAAAAAGTGTAACTTTACCTTCCTCTTTAAAATTCAGGATTTTAGCTTTATAGGTTTCACTATTTTGTCTTTAAACGGTTTCTTCAGTTTCATATATTTGTCGTGATACGAATTCAAAAGCTGTAATATTCTGTTGTGGGAAATTATAGGAATAGATGCTTTGTTCCAAATTTCCTCTAACTTTACTGACACTTCTTCTGCAACTTCAGAGAACACAGGCTCTTTTTTACTGTTTTTTTATTAAACCTAATCCACGCACAAAACTTTATAATTTGTTCATAAGTTGGCAAAACATTTTCAGGTAATTGCGACGGTTGTCCAAACACAGGGCAGTTCATGGCACATCTTGTATTTAAACCGGACGGACCTGCTTTTGCCATTTTTAAATGAACAGAACACAAAATAAACAGGAGACGCTTTAGCCGTACGTGGACGCGTGCGCAGGAACGCTTGTTTTAATTATCATAAAGTGTAGTATTTACATAAAAATTTTACGGCCCCTAGGAAAGCAAAAAGTGCATTTTTAATGTAAGAAAAATTATTAGGCGTTGTAACCAATATTTTAGTATAGTTTTGAGGTTCATTAAAGCAATCTATAACTGATTTTAATATTATTATAAAACTTTCTAAAAATGTGATTTTCTAAAAAATAAGAGGCCGTTGGGGAGGCAGAAAAAAAATCCAAAAAAAAAATTGTTGGTTGCAAATGCTTTAAACTAAAATACGCAGCTTTTGCGCGCTATTAGAATTAAAATTTTGAAATTTTGTTTTTCGCTCCACCCTAGTGGGAAGTAATTGAATTGGCCTGCAATATTTCCAAAATATTACATTTTTCAATGATAAAGTTAATTAAATCATCTAATGAATTTAAATTATCCTTTGAGCTAATTTTTTCCCACTCACGATGAGTAGCTATGTCTAACTTATAAGAGTTTAGATGAACAAGTAATGTGTCACAGGTATTAGTGGCTTCGCCTAAACCAGATAGACAGCGCATGTGTTTTTTAAAGCTATCAATGAGATTACGCAAGCTTGCATGTGACTCCATCGTTATAGGGTCCAAAGAGAATAATGATTTGACGTGATTTTTTATTATTAAGCGTTTATTGCCAAAACGCTCCTTGAGTAGATCCAAAGCAATTGAGTAATTTGCATTTGTGATTTCTAATGAATGAGTTATTGAACTAGCCTCACTACCTAAGCACGAATTTAAATAATAAAATTTTTGAGTATCTGACAATGATTCATTGTTGTGAATAAGAGAAATAAAAGCGTCATAAAATTTCATCCATTCTTCCATTAAACTTAGGCAATTCCATTGTAGGAAGTTTAACATTTGAGATTACAGAATTTGGGTTACAACTATTGGACAAACCCTTATCTGACGAAACAGTAGTTAAATTAGCATTAATTATTGATTTTGCTTTAGATATCGCATCATAATAAGTGTTTTCAAAATCTTCACGCTCTAAACATTCATTATTAAAATTTGATTGATCAACTAATTCAATATCGTTTTGTAATATGTTAAAATCTTGTAATAATGGTGTAATATTTTCAAGTCTTTTTTGAAGTTGATTAATATTTGAATCATTAACGATAAATGAATTTAAAAAGTTATTGAATCTGGTTACAGAGGCCTTAAGCTGTCCTCTTTTGAATTTTAAATCTTTAGACATTTTACCTTAATAAGTAAGAGAGCACAGGAAAAATGAATAAAATTATGAAGAAAAAATAATAATTTGAAGCTTGCTTATGGTAAATGATAAAATAAATGAGTATAAGAGAATAGGAAATAAATCACTTATGGTACCTCGAATTATGAATTTCTCTGGCTTCCTGGTTAAAAACTGCTGTCTGCTTACTACTGGCGGCTCAAGTAAATTCACGGGGTACTGGCGTAAGTAATGCTTCACATGAAGATATTGATGAACTCGACGAAATTTGATGAATGAAGATCACTAATTATTTTAAAAACTCGTATCCGGCTCGAAGGACCAATGTTTTGGTGGATGACGTGCTTCCCCAATTATCCTGAAGGATTAACTTCGCTTTAATTCGTATTAGTCAAGTATACTTGTAATAAGAAGAGAGTTAGATAATTTTAATAATTATATTAACTACTCTGCACCTTTATAAATAATTTAGCAAATAAAAATGTTACACTTGAGCTACATACATGTTAAAATTTCCATTCAATTTATAGAGTAAAGTGATGTTGATAGTAAGAGGTACATATTTTTATTCTCGCTTAAAAATATAATTTTGAATAAAGAAAGAGTGCATTGGGAGGCACTAAATAGGATTGCTAAATACTGTGGTAAGCGATGCGAATTGTGATTGGTTAGATTTGAAAAATAGGAGCGTGGGAGATTGTTTGAAGTAATTTCCTGATTATAGAGGTTGTATTTATTTTAAGGATTTGGAAACTAATAAGGGATTAAATTACTAGAAGTTTAAATTCTTTGTGAGTAGAAGGATTTATGACATTCAACAAATAACCTGTCTAAGAAAGGATTTACCATAAAGTTATTACATTTTACAAAATTGAAAAACAACTAGTTCGTGAACAATAGAAACTTATTACGTTTACTACTTAGGGCTACAGACAAACATAAAGGTATTAAATATGAAATTACTGAGAAAAATAAATCCTTTAAAAATGGATAAGATAGAGTAAACATGTCATCATGAATCGAATTCTTACGAAAAATGTTATAATGAATAAACCTAAAATAAAGTACTTGTAAAAGTAATCAAAAACATGTACTATCTATGCCTTTTTTTTTGCAATACCGTAGAACGACTGTTTCTGGAAGGCTGAACCAAGCATAACCCAAATGTGTGGTCAAAATATTTATTATTTACATTGGACTAGTATATATGTTGGTAAGTATAAGAATTGAAATCAGGATCAAATAGAGAAGGGACCCGAAAAAAAAATTATTGGTTTGCACATAATACAAGGTGGCCAAACGAGGAAGGAGGTGGAAGATTGTATAAATACGAAATAAGTTAGAGAAATGATTTTTGTACCAGGCGTAGATATCAATAGGCACTACATTTTAAAAATATTTTAGATCATACAGGGTGTTTCATGTTATTGGAGCAAACTAAACGTATGCTTTTTTAAATGGAACACAACATATTATTACATTTTTGGAAAGCTCATAAAATACGATTTCATTTAGTATCAGTATGGGTCTATCTCCTTTAGACAATCAATTGTTTTAAGAGACAGTCAGTTGTTTTTCAAAAAAAAAATATCCCCCTTGCGGCCGCCGCCACTGATTCGTTAGGCGACTTTTGTTTACTTTAAAATGGCAGAAAATTGTTTGTGGTCCTGTAGTATTTTGAAATTTCATGATTTTTAGTTTTTTTTAATAATATACAGGTCACTGTACATACAACCTTAATTTAATTTTTGTAAGTGCGTGTTTGATATTCTTTCTTTTTCATCAGGCATACCTAAAACTAATAATGTTCAAAATATTTTCAGTTTATTTGTGAAATTGCGATTGCAATAGGAAGACTGAAAATATAGGTATTAAGTTGGCCATGGGATTGTAGTTTCTTACTAAAAATAGGTTTCAAGTAAAGAGTTAACACAACGACTACAAATTGATTGAATTAGATTATTCTAAATTTAACAGAATTTTGTGAACAAAATTGATGCGTACTCTTACACAAGTCACTCTTTCGTTTAAGGCAAATTTAAATCAATCCTTAATGAAATTTATAAATTTAAATCAGTCCTTAGTAAAATTTCTGAAGTACTCAATTTGATTATGTTCAAATTAACTTTTCAATTTTCTACGTCTTTTGTAAATTTAAATTGGTTATTGATCAAATAACAAAAATTGTTTGTAACAATTGGTTCTA
The DNA here is from genome assembly GCA_036346205.1 of Vesta saturnalis. Classification (NCBI taxonomy): domain Eukaryota; kingdom Metazoa; phylum Arthropoda; class Insecta; order Coleoptera; family Lampyridae; genus Vesta; species Vesta saturnalis. Next base: position 1,385,718 of record JARFJB010002353.1, on the reverse strand, counting down.
TTCAGTTTAAACCTAAATTTTGTTTTAATTTGTTCAAAATGTTGAAAATGACTCTAAATATTAAAGAAATGGTTTTAATGAATTTTGTTCTTAGAGAATGTCAAAGAATTGCTTACTGGCAAATAAAATTTATGTAGCAAGATATCCAGGTGCTGAAAAAAGTCGCGATCTAAGGCGTTTCAAAACATTTTATAAAGATTTCAAGAAACTGGTAGTGCTAAATTTAAAAAAACGGAAAGTAGCTAATAAGGCAGTGACAAGTGATGAAAACCAACTTACAGTTTTACTTCCAATCCAAGAATATCCTCATTTAAGTACTTCACAAATATCACATATGACTAATATAAAAAAATCTGTCGTGCAAAAATTATTAAATGCCCATAATAAATACCACGGATATCATAGTGAACTTCATCAACAACTATTAGGTCAAGTTTTTGAACGAAGAATTAATTTTTGCAACTAGTTTCTGCAAAAAACTGCAGAAGTTCCTAATTGTCTCAATTCTGTAATATTTAGTGAGGAAGACATCTTCAAAAGTAATGGTTTAGTGAACAGACATAACATACATTATTATAGCACCAAAAATCCTCATTGGATTAGGCGTGTTGACCAACAAAATCGGCGGTCACTAAATGTGTGCGTGGGAATTATTGGGTCCCATGTTATAGGTCCTTGTTTTTGAGATGTATTTAAATTTTTAAGAGACGTGCTACAAACCTTTTTCAAAGTATTAATGAAGCAGTTTATCGAAATATGTGGTTGCAGCATGATGGTGCACTCGCCCGTTACTATCAGTGGATAGGTCGAGGAGGGCCCATTTCTTAGCCACCGAGGTCACCTGATCTGACCCCACTCGATTTCTTTTTATGGGGTTATGTGCATAACGAAATTCCAACTACACCAGAAAATATCAAGGAAAGAATCAGAAATCCTTTTCAAAATATCACATGGCCGACATTAGAGTTAGTGAAAAATAATTTTGTGCGACGTGTTAATAAAAGTTGAAGGAAGAACTTTATAGCATTTAATGAAAAATTAATTTTTGATTTTGTTTTTCTTTTTCATTTTATTATTCCTGTTATGTTGTAATTTGTATTTGTTAATGCATATAAAAATAATACATATTTGTAGTCTAATTTACTGAAAACAATGCAAATCTAATTAACAATATTAAGACAAATTTGGTAATGCCAATAGATAAAGAAATATTTTAAAAATACTTTCGAAGGTTTGAATTTTTACATCAGAATTGAGAGTATCTCAAAACTTTGTAAGTGACCGATATCTAAGAACGCCAAAGTTTCTTTTATAAATTAATACGACTTGATTAAAGAATTCTTTAGCATGCAACTACAATTCCATGACCATCTTCAGACGATTACATTTACAAAATTGAGTACTTCAGAAATTTTATTAAGGACTGGTTTAAATTTGCCTGGAAGCAAGAGTGGTTTAAGCATTAATTTTGTCCAAAAAGTCTGCTGAATTTAAAATAATTCATTAAATCAATTTGTAATTGTTGTATTAATTCTCGTTTTTACTTGAAAATTTTTTTTAGTAAGAAACTGCTATCCCATTGCCAACTTAATACCTCTATTTTCAGTCTATTCATATTGCAATCGCAATTTCACAAATAAACTAAAAAGATTTTAAAATTATTAATTATAGGTATAAGACATGCTTGATGAAGAAGGAATCAAACAAAAATCGAATGTCACAAACGTCTTGGGGGCTCCATTTAAAAAAATAAAAAGAAAGTTGTTTTTGCAAACAGTGACACGCCATGTACATTATTGAAAAAAAAATCTGAAAATTAAGATATTTCAAAGGACCACCAAAAGTTTTTTGTCATTTTAAAATAAACAAAAGTCGCCTAAGAAATCAGTGGGGACTACCCCAAGTGGTATAATGTTTTCGAAAAACAATTGAATATCTCTAAAATCAAAGGAGTATTACGTACCAATAAGGCAGAGGCAACAGATTACAGAATGCCGGAGCTCAGTTCGTCGGAGGCACTGGATGCGTGGGTGAGTCTATTATCAAAGGATACAGAGAAAGAGTTCACTACCCAGCCGTAGGTCTTTAACTACCGCTTGCTCAGAACGGATCGTGCGTAGGGAATAAGTTTGCAGTAATTTTGGGCGCCAGGAATCGCCCTCTACGTTAGCCACACCGTTATCCCGACTCCTGGATACACGGTGGTACAGTGGATGGGTAAGGAACTAAGGAAGAGAAAAAGGAGGAAGAAAACTCACCAAACAAAACTATCAAAGTCACGTAGTAAAAGTAAATTTAATTGCTATTGTTAATTACTTTTTCAAAACGGTAGAACTTATTCTCACAGAACAAACAAAATTATATTAACATTGTACAAATTTCGATTATCTCACAGATGTGTCAATTTCTGTTAATAATTAAGAAAAAAAAAATTTGTATTACAATATACTTAATGCAAGAACCGAAGTAGTATTATTGCGGGTCAGAATAGCCCTTAATTTGACTCAAATACCCAATAAATAAAACAAAAATGTTTACAGTACTTTAGCAAGTTGCTGGGTAACTATACGCAACCCAAAATCAATTAGTTCTAGAGAAAAGTTTAAATAATTAACTGAAAACGTTTCCTTTGCTTAATGAAAGACTTTCATTGTGTACACCGAAAGAAAACATAGATTCTCGCTACAACAAGCGTTTTAGATAACAAGAGAATGAAACACAGAATAATGACTAATACTTGCCGCAGCGTACACGAATAGCGGAAGTATTCCCTAAAATTATTGTATAGATAAGTAATACTTATTGACATTTACATAAAACACATTAATATTTAAATACTTAACCGCCTAATTAAAGCGCTTGCTGAAAGAAAATGGGGACGATTCAATTAACCCAAACTTATTTATTTCTGAGAAAAACTAAGTCAATAACCAAATATTTAGGAAGAAAAGAGCCAGAAATAAATAATTGAGTAACCAAATCGTTCTCGTAACCTAATTTTGATAAAGCAAAGAAAACTTTTATGAGAAAAGAAACATTCAACAATGAAAGTAATAAGTTCGGCACAGGTAATTTAGATTCAATGATACTATTTAGACACATCCAGTTACTTAAATTGTGACGCGCATACTTATATAATGAAACTCGTCTGCCGCGCAGCTGACATTTACATTAAACATAACGGTAGTTTTAATCACTAAGTAAAGCTGTAAATTCTAATATTAACCAGATAATGAAACTAATAGTAAAGTACAGGCTTAGGAAGGTAGTACGATACTAAATCAATCAATGTTAGCTAGAGGTTACTGATCATATTTACAGATACAATTAAGGTGAGCAGTTTTAGGGTTATTAATCCTAATTGAAATCTATACCTTCATTCGCAGACAATAATGGAAGTAGTACATATAATAATACGGATAAACACCCTGACCTTATCTGATGTCGAGAGTTCTTACTCTAGCGATGGGACAGCCACTAAAGCAGGTGCAGCGCTCCCGATATGATATGTCCAATGGCTTATGTTAGCGTAGCCAATCCAACTTCACATTTAAGTTACCGGAAGGTTACAGATGAGGAAAAGTAGGTTCGCAAGAAATGTAATTTTTCCTTCTAATTGAAGCTAATACAGAACTAATCCACCGCAAAACCAACACAACACCAACATACAACCAGCGCAGAACCAACACAAAACCGCTAAAAAAGTAAAGGTAGGTAAGCACGAAGATAGAAAGGTTTATGAACTTACCACTATGTTGTAAGACGTGCAATAAATGTTAAGACGAGCCTGATAGGTTCGAATCTAAAGCTTTATATTTGTAGATTGTGTGTTCCGTTCCCTAAGAAGAAAGATTTTAAATTAGTACCAAATGAGAGAACTGTTCTTCTTACCCTTATTGGACACGACCAAATTTTGTTTGAAATCCGCAAAGCTTGCGATCAATAGGTTTAGCAAATTTGGTAGGAATTCCTATTGTTTTGAAATCTTTTACCATAATCCGAAATAATTTCGTTTAGTAGAGAAAGTATAAAAGAAATCACAAAATTTTCGTAGCGTCACAAAATGGCGGAGATGAAAGTGAAAATTTTGTTATCAAACTGAATTTTGATCTATTAGATTTATGTTCAATAAAACAATTTCCTATTGGTTATTTGATACCTTAACCTCGCCCTCTTACGAGAATTTCGTAAACTAACTTAAAGTATTGGTGTTTACAACCATTATGTAGTACAGAGTTTGGCTACACGCCGACAGATGTCATACCTATTTACTTTTGATAGAATTATTAACATGAATCGGATTTTGTTAAATTACACAATAGAAGACATGTAAAATTACTGTAATGTGTTACACACGAATCGTACGAATAGTGCGTTTAGTACATATAGAGAAGGAGTTAAAGTAGATAATTTTTAGCAATTAAACGAATTTACGCAGATGAATTTTGTACGTTACAGGAGATAGACCCATACAATTTGGTATCAAATGAAAGCATATTTTATGCGCTTGCAAAAATGTAATAATATGCAGGGTGTTTTATTTGAAAAGGTAGAAGTTTATTTGCTCTAACAGCATGAAACACCCTGCATGATCAAAAATGTTTTCAAAATGTAGTAGTTATTGATATCAACCTGTGGTACAAAAATCACTTCTCTAACTTATTTCGAGTTTGTACAATCTTCCACTCCCTCCTCGTTTAGCCACCCTGTATATAAAGACTCAGATACTTAAAACAAAAAATTAAGTATTGAGTAATTAAACATTCATTGATTTAATAAAGATATAAACAAAACAATCAAATTTTAAGTTATCCAAATTATTGTCTTACGAAATAATACACAAATTAGTGTAAATTGTATATTTCTACCACGATTATTAATTTAGAAAATTAGACATCAATAGTTAAATTATCAAAACTATAATTCTGCACAAATCAATAACACACGAAAGTAACTTGCAAAAGTTATTGTTTACTTAATGCAATACTTGTAAGTAAAACTAAAAAAAACTTACACTATTGAGCTCAAGGGTTTACAATAGACTAACTAAAGAGTTAGTAATTTTACATTAAACTAATCGATCCTCATGAGAAACTGTTACTAATAAGTAAAAATAGATGGTGGTGGCACAAGGTGTATACCCTAAATGAAATATAGATACAAATACAGTAAGTACAATTTACAGTGCAAGACTTATTGTGTTATGTTGTCAACATTACGTAACTGTTAAACCAAATAAGTACACAACAGTTATTGTATATAAATTGCACACTATAATTTGTAAGAAAATTTTGTAAGACTGTACATTTAACAATTGTTAATAATTTAGCTAACGTACGACTGACAGAATAAGCAAGCAGTTCAGTTGAAATGATAGCATAATACCAACACAATTTCCACTTATGCAAGCAGGCAGTTGATTAGTGCTGATAGATTATCATAAATTCATTGCTTTGATAACTAGAAAATTTAATGTAACTGTAGACTAACCAGTTTCGATGTCTTCAAAGGAAATATGACAGCCAAAGGTGTATCGGCAGTGTGTAGGTTTAATTTCAATAAGAACCGTAGAAAGTATTTTACGAAGTAATTACAATGATGTAACCTCAATATTTTTATCATGAGTATAGATATTGAATTATTTGTTGTAACCAGTTGTAGTTCGTACTTAAATGGTGAATATTAATTTATTAGTGGCTTATTTTTTGAAGAAAGAAATGATATGCTTTTTCCTATTACGTGTCTAACTGAGATGCTAATGCTGCTTCGGAATTATATCTTCAAACTTATATGGAAAGAAGACAACCCGATGTGAGATTATTTGCCGAACTCGAATCTAATTTAAAAAATATGGGGCTTTTACTAAACCTCATAATCTTAAAATTAATGTTAACAGAAACAGAAGAACGTGTTTTAGCCTACGTCGAATTTAAACATACTACATCTCTTCGTGAAATTGCGAAAAAGTGCAACACCTCTAAAGATGAAGCCCACGTTATTCTGAAACAAAATAATTTAAGCATATCATTTTCATATAGGAAATACATTGTACGTTGAAGATTATCAGAAAAGTTTACGTTTTGCTACATGGTTGATTAATGAAAGTCGAGCAAACAATCAATCTCGAAAACCATTATTTTTACCGATGTAGCAAATTTACAAACAACGGTATCTTCAATAGAAAAAATCATATACAATGGTCCCAAGAAAATCCTCATATTACTGCTGAGAGGGAGATCAATATGTTTTTCAATAAACGTTTGATGCGGTATTATTGGTACCAAAATCTTTGGGCCGTTTTTTATGAATACAATTTAAATTCTGAAAGATTTTTTTACGAAACGATTCTGAAGAAATTTTGGACGACCTTCCGTTTAACGTAATTCAAATTTTGATTATTTTCAACACGACAGCACCAGCACACAATGGATTACTTGTGTGTAACTATTTACAGGAACGTTTTAATAATTGGATAGGAAATCTAGGTCCAATAGCTTGGCCGCCGCGATCTCCAGCCTTAACCCCCCTGGACTTTTTCTTGTGGGGTGCAATTAAAAACAAAGTGTACCGAGTAAAATCTGGTAATCTAGACGATTTAAAAAATAAAATTTGTGTTGCTATACAACAAATTGGAACCCAAAGTTTAAACGAAATTCTAGAACGATGTCAAATGTGTGTTCAAAATAATGGAGGGCATTTTGAAGCACTTCTATGATTGTGTTATCTGTTTATACTTTTTGCTGTTACTCTTCGTTGTAAGTTAAATTTACTTAGAACTTTTTTATTTTGATGATCTAGTACATCATTTCTTGTTGTTTCCACAAATTTAGTAGTAGAATATGATGTTATGTTATTTAAATGTTCGGCACACTTTAATTTGTTTAATAAATATTATAATTACCATTTTTTTGAAAATTGTGAGTTAACTAATATTATTAAAGCTACCAAGCTATACATTTTTGAAATCAGAAAAAAATTAGCCATCGAATGCGTCCATAGCCACCTACAGTTGCTATTTAAAAAAATGTATGTTTGGGTTGCCACTCGAAAAATAATTACTAAAAAATTTTTTATTCATTCGCATTTTCCCACTTTTCGTAAAAATAGCTATCGAAAGTCTCTCTTACAACTTTTTTGTAGCCTATTAAAATTTGGACGAGTTTTAGCTATTTTCAGATATCTTAGAAAGTTGGCAACAATGTTGAATTTTATTATCGGTATGTGTATATATATATATATATATATATATATATATATATATATATATATATATATATATATATATATATATATATATATATAAACTATATCCGTTATTAAAGGAGATATAAAGAAGTTATTTACAGGAATTATAGGCAACTTCAAACTTCACATTATAAAATTATTTTCGTGTTTACAGGGTGTTACATATTACCAGAGTGAACCAAACATACATACATTTTAAATGGGACACCTTATATATTATTTCTAATTTAGATTAAGCTCATCTCCCCCATACTTGCGATTAAGAGTTTCATTACGTTATACAGGGTATTTTAAAGGTTATGGTCAATTGTACAAGAAAATCATTCTCGTTCCAACGTCCTGTAGACCCTTGAGAGAACAACCTAACAATAATTTTTCCAGGCATAACTTCTAGGTATTGGTACAGTTACGAGAATGTACTATTTTTTTAATTATTGCACCAGTTGAATATAGAGCGAGCCAAATCTTGAACACATGATTTTGTCAATTTTCTCAAACGAACCACCCTATATTTTATTTTAAAAAGTGAAAATAAATTTTATGTTCTTTCATTTTTATTAAGCACTCCCTATAGCTAAAATCGTTAATTTCTGAGATATTTTCAATTTAATAACAGAAAGAGATTTTTTTGTTAATTTCTATTATAACAAGTTAGCCTTAATTAATTTTACAAGAATTTTGCCTTAATAACCGATGTTTTTTGAATTTTTTATAATAATTTGTCACACTTTTATTTGTTCACGGCCCTTCTCGAAAAACAAAAAACCAAATATATTTACTCCCACTTGAACCTTATAATTTTTAAATGTTTTTACACAGTCGATTTGGTGCTGTTATAATCGCACATATACTTAAATTAATACCATTAATATCCAGTTATGTTTAACCTAATTGGTAAGTGATTAAACTCAATTTTACTTTGTTACATGAAGAATCACTTGAAGTTCCTTTTGGGATCACGCCGTTCTGTATACAAAATACTTCCAACTCGACGTTTGCTGTTTAATCTGGTAAAACGCTTAACAAGTTTTGGAAAACTCACTAGTAATTCAATAAATTCAATAAATTTTTTCATCTATAAATGTTTAAATAATTCATTCCCAAGACTGGTTTTTGCAGTGAATTAATTTGCATTGCGACACTAATTATTTAAAAATAAAAACCAGCACAGGTCGTTATGGTCGCACAAAGCACTCGAGTGCGGTGACCCGTTCAATATAGCCGACCGTCTCTCCGTGTACCCTAGCAGTCCCTACGGTCATTAATTTTTTCCAACGTCATCATACCTTTCACCCAAAATTACAATCTACGTATCCCAAAGGAGCTTTCTTCTACGCGTATTTGCCGAGTGGAATGTATGAAACGGAACTAACGCATCCGGTACGAAAAAAACTTAGTCCTCTTGAATTTCTTCAGAAACATCCTCACAATTATTCGAAAAGACCCCAATTCACATTCATATGCACTCCTTATACCGTCCTGATTATATTCAACTTTTTATGAAAGTTTTAGACACGCGCGATTTTTCCTTCTACACAAATTAACAAATTCTAGCACCATTTGTCTTTGAGAATGCTTTCAATCCTCAATCCTCAAAATTTTTTATACAACATTTCAATACTTTTTTACATGATACACATGGCTCTACTAAAACAGTGATAGTGCGTCAAAATAATCTCACAGTTTCCTGAAGTTTTACATGTGCAAATGACTCATTGCGTATTATTTTTCTAATTTCAGATTAATCCAAAAAGTCCTCTAAACCTATGTAGCACTGTATATCACGATTAATTTTTATTCAACGAAAGTTCGCCACTGTGATGCGTAAGGTACAACTAGCGTAGTACAAATATTCAAACTAAAGTTGCTGAAATTCATTGTTAATAGGATTACTTTGTGGTAGTAAAGTTGAGAAAGACCAATTACCGTGTCAGGTACGCGTTGTGGGGCGCCACTTACGTCACCTATTCTCCTATTGGCTGGGTATTCAAGAGGTTCAAGAAGCGGCCTAGGTTTTGTTTGACAGCTGGTAAATTTCCTGTGTCTTCATGAGCTCACTGAGACTAGCGGCTCAACAGTGGAAATAATCTAGTTACTACGCTAAGAGTAGGCAGTGATTGACGCTATACCCAGGATTAGGCAACTTCAATCCTCTCGACTTATATTCACATGGCCACATTGCGCATTTGTATATACCATTTTATTCACTATTTGTACATACGTAGATTAGTCGTGTGCCTTTTAGATTTGATTTTATTTTAAAATCAACTTCATTACTGTATTCAGTATCAAACCTTAACATTCATTATTGGTTCTGTACAATTTAATTTTTGTTAACTATAGTTTAGCGTTTTATTATTCTTACCCATGTTTCAGTTAGCTTAGTCATTGTGTGCATATTATGCCTGTTTCTCACGTTCACCTATTAGTATTGGTTTTATATTTGATTATTTCTGTATTTTTTTATTCGTGCTCTTTTGTTTAATATATTTCTATATGTTTCTCTTTTACAGGACGTATTACATTTAATTTCATTATTGGTTAGTGTTAGATACTATACTAAGTAAACAGTTTAATTAATGAATCGTGCCGCATAATATTAGAGCGTGAGTGATCGTGTTCGAACATGTACGTCCCCAGTATAAGAAATGGCGCTCTAGAACATGGGCTCATTTTCTGATCAGTATGCTCACGGACATACTACCGCCAACTCTTCTCAACCGAGTAGCTCTTACCAACCACCAGTAGCAGCAGAAGCACGATAGGTCTTAAACCGTTGAATATAAGCGGCGTCTAACAACCTAGTCGAAACGCAGAAACACTTCTCATCGACTTCTTTAATAAACACTCCGATCGACTGACAAACCTGGGAATAACCGCAGACAGCAATGCTTAATTTAAATCGCTTTATGAAGGAGAAATGAACAATTTCAAAGCTCTCAACGTTCATCGGAAGTCACGAAGAGTATCCTGAAAAAAAAGTATCGGTTAAATCAGAAGTTTGCCAAAGCAGGTTTATCGTGAATGGAGCACCCTATATATTCTTTCATTGTTAGGTTCTATTTAAAATTAAGTTAATACAATGCATCATGTTCTACAACTAGTTTTGAAAATGATTTTTTCACACGAGTAGAGAGTTTGGTGTGTTGAGCGAATATCAAAAATGTTTTCCGAACTTGTTTTTTACAATATTTTTTCTGCGAGTGACGTTGAAGGTGACAAAGAAAGTAGGTACTTATTGTTAGTTTTGACAAGAATGACAAGCGCGTGTGTAAATCTGAAAGGACCGTGTTTTTATAAATTTTTACACACACCATGTCCAAAATATCATCAGTTTCAAGTCATGAATGTGTTTTTTTTTGTCACTTTCAAAATCACTCTTAGAAGAAAAATATTTTAATTTTAAGTCAAAATCATTAAACAATTAATTCAAGAATTAAATAAATTAAATATTTAACATTTTTTAAATACTAAAGTACACATATTTAATAATCGGAATCAGACATATCATCTTCAATTCGGTAAGTAGTTGCAAAACTTTTGCAGTCAGCAGTTGTTTGGTTGGTCGATTACCGATACATTTTGACAAGGAAGATATTACTGGGTCTGAGGTAACTAGGAGAGCATTAAATAGGTTTTGCATTGCTTGTTTCTTCCCTGGAAAACTTCAGAGTGTTGTATTTACTATATATTTACAAAATTCTTTGTTCCGAGATTCCAGAGCTTCCTCCGAAAACGTTACTATGGGTAGTGTAGAAGATTTTAGAATTTCTGGTCCATGAATGAGTATTCTGTCAATACTTCAAGGCATATTATACCATGAATAAAGTTCGACATATTTTATAGCAGCAGTCTTTACATATTCTGTAAATGCTTCCAAGCTTACAGCATATCCGCAGGTTAATGTAGTTAGAATAGTACACAAACGTTTTAAAAAACCTTCATAAAATCCCGTAACCTCTAATGTTGTTTCATATTCTCGAAAAAATTTTCTAGCGGTGTTACCGTCATTCGTCGTCCCATAGCCTTGTGTTGGTATATCTACTCATTTTAGATTTTAAGGTCTTTATAATCTGCTCTTTTCTTTCCTTAGTTATATTTTGTCACAATCATCACGAATCTGCCATTTTCTAATATCAATTCGATATGAAATACATAAGCAACATTCCAAACATCTTATCTATGCGTGCAGACCAGAAATTCCATAACTATATAGGTCACAATTGGAATTAAGGCTCCAAATTTTTTTTAGATTGCTCATAACCTTGGGTGTAGCACCACAAGTTCCACAAATTTGACAGGACGAGCCGCTCAAAACACCAAAAGTTTTTCCGTCAACCAAAGTTATGTGTAAATTATGGTTTACAAGCATTTGGTTCTGTCCATCAATGTTACAATTTGTTGCGTGAATTTCAGCAATTTGTTTCTCTATCATTTTTAGTTCTTCTTTAATTAATTCTAAGGTCTCCTTTTTAAAAATTAACTTAATGGGTCTACAATAGCTTGTAGAGCAGGGACGTAAATTTTGCCACAGAATATGACCACTTTCAGTGAAAGCCGTAAGGGGACAAGACATTAAGCAAACAAATCCGAATCGTTTTTAGATCCGCTGGGTTCTATTTCACAACACTTTTGTTTATAAGTAGACTGGGAAGCACTGCCATCACCTCCCCATTTATAAGTAAGGGTTAGTATAGACGGTCGCCGTAGCGCGGGAAGAAACTGATTTATAACACATTTTTGAACCTAGATAATTCTGATTGCAGTGTGATCAACTAGTTGTTACAGCTTAACTTCAGCCGAAATATCAGTTACGGTAATGTACACAGAGTTGGGATAGCACTTTTTTTGCCTTGTAGTACACACTTGTACTACACTGTAGTTTGGGTAGATATTTGCGTTCCTCATCTTGGCTCCTTGTATCATAATGTAGGACTTTTTTCTGAACTGACCATCAACAAACAACGGAAGAGCTTTCTCCGGCGTGTATTTCAGAGGGATTAAGGTTGGAGAATTAAAGGTCCTTTTTTAATTTATTTGCTCGATCAGGTGAAAATGAAGTTCTATCCTGCAGGATTTTATGATTTTGGATGCATCTTTTCTACCTTTTGCTTTCAGATTTTTTCGTGTCGCAAACGCTAATTCTTGTTTTTCTAATAACGGAAAGATTTTTTCCTTTTGATTTGATCAGTGACTTCGCCAAAATCTTTCGACCTCTTTTTGAAACTGACATCTTTTCTGTTTTTTAAATTTTTGTGTCTTCATTAAGCCATGTATGATGCCTCGATTCAAAAGTACTTACGGTTCGCTGACACTCCTTCCATTTTTTAGTCATGGTAAAATTATGAAGTACTCTTTTAATGTTGCTAAATATCTGATCTCTTGGCGCGCCAGGTGCCAAACCCCAAACAGTTCTTCTCTGCTAATCGACATGATATCTGAAAAAATGCAGGACCTTAACAAAATATTAAGTCGGTTTTCTACATGAAAACGTCTCACGGCTGGATGTCACTGATATTCTTAATAAGCGAAATGCTGTCATTTTCAATTATGTAACGAATCTTTTATGTCCTTCGTTCATTTAGTTGTAAAATATAAGAAAAAGGGTTTTGGTTATTAATGATTTATAAATTGTGGTAGGTAACTTAATTTGCATTTTGGTGTAACTTAAGTTGTATATCTTTATGGGTTTATGCTTCTGTGTCGTGAATTATTTTTCTGCACTTAATTTTTGCGTACTTTAGAACTTTTACTTTGATTTTACCACTTTTAATTGCCCATTTAATTCTACTTTTACGTACGCTTTCATTTTATGCTAGCGTTTTGCATTTGATTTAGATATAAATTTAGATCACACATTTTGTATTTGAACTTTCGAGAGAATGCAATAAACATTGGATTATTCAAAGATAAACTTATAAAAGTAAAATTCAACTTTGGTATGGTATACAACGTACAGCATTGTTATTACGATATATTGCGCAGTATTGGTGCAAATATTATATCACCTTTGGTTTACATTTCCGTATTTGTTTAGATACCAGATGTTATTAAAAAGTTGTGTACAAAAGTTTCGAACAGGTATTTATATCCATAGTTTGTAATTTAAGGCTATTACTAGTTTTTAAGTTATATTTTATGTAATTCTAAATTTAAATATTTAATAAACATAGTTTATATATCTTTTATTTTGACATTTTGGTGAATTTTTTATTGTATCCTCGGTTTAGTTATTCCGAGCACAATCAAAAAATAACCTGGCGTCCGAGATAATTTTTATTATTGTTACATTGCAGTTACTATATTTATGTTAAGTGGAAATAACCAAGCAGATATTGTTGTAATTAAGTCAATCAAAGGATTGAATCGGCCTACATTAATCTACCGACTGACAGCGACATTATATTTTATTGAGTGTTTTGGATCTCTGGTTAGTTTAACGATTTGTTTTGAGAACATTTACACCCATTTACTATTAAACATTATTTACAATTATGATAAACTTTTTTCATAAAGAATGTAAGAAATTATTTAAATTTAATCTCAATGAATCGGTAAAGTATTTACTTCTATCACGTGCACTGTGCTGCATGCGACTTTCATAGATGGCGCTAGTAAAGCGACATCTCAAGTGTAAACCATGTAGAGGCTGGAACTAGGATTTCGGCAACAAAACTAATTGATTCACCTCACTTTCCAAATAAAATCCGCGCATTACCTCTAAATGCCGACAAAAGACGTTTTCACGTACAAAGATTAATATTTGAAACCAAGGCAGATTTCGGCAAGTGAAAACATTTCAATTCCATTTACCATACTCAAAAAAAGCTAAGAACCATGAAATCAATTTGTTTCGAAATAATTTTGAGAATAACAAAATTATATACCTTATTTTCAACGCCTATTTTTAGCATAAAAATATTACATAAAATAAAAAAACATATTACTGAAAAATAGCACTTACTTTTCTTAGTAATTGCACAAAAAAATAATCCGTCAAAACTAAACCACTTTATTGTAACAGTTTTTATACTAAATGGGCAGCAATATTTTAAAATACGTGCAATATACCTGAAACCTGACTTTTACAAAGTGAAAAAACGAAAGACGTAGTTGGAACAGTTTACAACCACCTGCCTTAGCCTACTTACCTGATGAATTTTAACTACAAAGTGTATTAGCTAAATCAGTTTCATGGTCAAGGTGTAGGGGAGAGAGGTAATGCCAGTCAGGTGGGTAAATCCAGTCACTTCAAATAATAGGTTAAAATGGCGCTCCTAAGTAAAGATCGTGCCACCATTTAGTATTCAATGACTTAAACTAGATGCATTGAGAGCGGCCGCGAAATCTGCAGTGTAATTCGATTATCATCAACGTGAAGTTGATGTGCATTTTGCTTATAATATTCCGAAGAATTTAAAGCGATGTAAGTACAAAACTGTATTATTAATTTTAAATTATTGTATTGTGCTCCTTCGAAGTATTTAGCCATATATATTCTGCATTAGCGAACGTCTGAGTTGTGGAGGTTAACTTTGAGGTAAAGTTTTTAATAAAATTATGTTTCGGTTAATGCCGGTCAAAGCAAGTGAGGAAATAGCGGTCATGACCGGTATTACCCCACGTATTTATATGTTCAGATGACCGGTATTAGCCCAAACGTATGTATATGTTAAGATTATCGGTATTAGCCCTGACGTATGTATATGTTAAGATGACTGGTATTATTATTGTTATTATATGTTAAGACTTGAATGCAATAATAATAGTAGGTATATTGATTGTATTAATGATTGCAATAATACCTAATATATGTATACCTAACTAACTGGGCCCTAGGAAAAAGGGCCCAGTGGAGCGAAATAGCTTGAAAATGCTATACAATTTATTGAAGAGGGCACTCAAAACGGGAGGCCAGCAAAAATACGAAATACCATTTAGCACTCTGCAGGAAAGAAAATCAAAAATTAAAATCTGCACCACAGATGGATAGACCAACTACCTTATCCGTGGAAGAAGAAGCCGCTTTAGCAGATCGCATAAAATATATGGCAGATTTATATTATGGCGTAACTCCCAAGGAAGTTAGGCGAATCGCTTATGAATATGCAACGACTAATAATATAAAACATAGTTTTCCACACACTTTAAAAGTGGCAAGAAAAGACTGGTTTTATGCCTTTTTAAGAAGAAATCCCACCCTCAGTATTCGGAAACCGAGGCAACCAGCCTAAATCGAATAACCAGTTTTAACCGAACAGAAGTCGGAATGTTTTACTCGAATTTAGAATCAGTCATGTCCAAATACAACTTTCCGCCTAATCAAATTTATAATGTCGATGAAACAGGCATATCGACTGTTCAAGATCCTGGTACAATTGTTGCGACAAAAGGCAAAAAGCGCGTTGGCTCTGTAACAAGTTGGAGAGGGAAAACAGTGACTGTAATTTGCTGTATGAACGCGGCAATGTTTATTTTCCCCAGGAAGAATATGTCACCTCTACTATCCAGAAATGGGCCCCATGTGCTGAATACAGGTGATCGCATAATGGCTGGTCAACGAAGATTTATTTTTGAGTGGGTTAAGCACTTTATAACATATTCAAATGTGGTTTGTAAATGAAGTCAAAGGCGCTATTAAAATAACCCTTACGATATGGCAGAACTTTTTCACAAAGCTTATTCTAGAATCGCTACAATGGCTGTTGGAATTTCTGGATTTGAAACAACTGGAATATATCCAATAGATCCCAACAGATTTACCGACGAGAATTTTCTGACATCGGATACTTTTAAGATGACAAATGATATGGAACCTGTGGTAGTTATGGAAAATGTTGATATTTCGATTTGTGATGTTACGAATAAATGCCCATCTTTTCCAGGGAACAAACTCCACCAATTACTGTTGCAGCTCCACTGTACTCAGTCCAAAAACCACATAGTTCCATCATCAATCCTTCAAATAACTGCAGTGAGGCAGGACCTTCTACATCCAAACAGAAGCAGAAATCAGTATCTGAAATATCTACGGTATCTTTTTACAATCTTTTACCAGTCCCTTCTACCAGCAACAACAAAAGTTAGTTAGTCGAGCTAAACAACATTCGCAAATATTAACTGACTCGCCTCTTAAGCAACAATTAGAAGAACAGGCGAAAAAAGCAGCAAAAGTAAAAGCAACAAATGTTAAGAAACCAATGTTGGTGAAAAAAGAAAAGAGTTTTAAGAAAATTTGAAAAATTGTTACAGAGTGACTCTGAAGAAGATGATATAGACGTAGAAAACATATGCCAAATGATGAGTTGGACGAAATTGAAAACGATAACCAAGGCGAACACATCAAGTGTTTGATTTGTGAAGATGTTGGAAAAGATGATGAAATGTGGTACCGTAGTGTAATATGCGGTGGTTGGGTTCACGAGTTGTGTAGTGGGTGGATACGCCTGAGAACTACAAATGTGACATTTGTATAAAAATAACATTTTCTGGTTTATACCTTTATTATAAGAGTGTAAAAGGTTTGTTTTTATTTTATATTGGCAGTAAATTGAGTAATATATTAATTCTGTCGTGTAGGTTGAGTCTATCTTATTATTTTTCAAACATAAAATGTATATGAAATACACCCATTTAAAAGCACTAAAATGCACTGACTGGAATTACCCGCCGAGTGAGTGAATACCGGTCAACGCCTACTTGATAGTAATTGCGTTATATATTTTCGCAGTTTATACTTTCTATTTAAATTTTATTCACAGCTTAGTCATTAGTTAAGAGTATAAAGTGTGATAGTTTAAATTAACAGTCATAATATTCTTTGTCGTTTATACACGATTTCGCTTAGGTGACCGCTATTCCCCACACGCCCCTAATTATTAATTCCTAGATTAAGTAAAATGACGTCTGTGCGCCGCCGCCAATCAATTAGCTTCGTTGGTGATACCAGGGCCTGTGAAGCACAAACTACCAACTCGCTGTTGTCATCGTCGCGTGTGGAGTTCAGGGTACACTCACCGAGAGAATCAATAAGCCCGTTACTTGTCCAAGACTTCAAGCCGCTACCGGCGGAGCCGACAGCTATATACGAGCTACAAAATCGTCAGCGAAGATAACCGCGCGACCGCTTCCCAAATTAAACTTAGGCACCACGCTATCATGTGATGAGACGATTTACCATCCACCATCAATGATTATGTTGAACTACCTCCTTAAGGGTCTACTAAATAGACCGTTGTTGCAGAATTTTGGCCGACCAAACCATCAATGTCACGCCTACGACACCAGCGTTGCCAGGTTTGCTTTTCCGTTGACAGTTAAAGCAACTTCACGAGGACGGTCGACGGTACTGCCGCTCAGAGAAATATTTAATAACCGTCAGTCTGCCTACCGTTGAAACCCTAACCTTTACTACTTAATTGACATGCGACAACACCGCGGCGAAATCGACGCACCACCGCTTGCAAGCCTAACGTGCCTTTGCCTATCAGGGAACGTAAAGGACCTTCGCCTCCATCGTTTTCATAAAATACATATCTTAGTCCTTCTACAGTACGGGAGAACTATTAAGGAGGGAACGCATTAGGCGGTCGCGGTCACGTCGCATCACGGACCGTGCTAGTCTCGACCGCGCTCAATGAAGATCTTTTTCATGTTTATAACGCAATGCATTTGCACTTGGTGTTTTAGAGCTATGCTCGCTCGCTCCGATCTTTTCGAAAGAACCTAGGGAGACCGCGATGCGATTGAGACGAGCTCGGGAACGTCTAGTCCGCGCGTTTTGATGTTCGCTTACCATGCTAATTCTATGAATCGTTTATAATCGAAGTAAATCGGCAACGATCATGACTACACTGACGCTGTTTTTCATTTGTTTTGTGATTGCTTTGTGTGCTGTTTCACGCGTGTTGGAATATGGAGGATGAAAAATATCTTGAATTATATGATCCTGCTGATAAAACTATGCCAATCGGCAAAGAAAAGACAATTGCTGGGTGGAAATTAGTGTTGAAATGAAACAAACAGGTAAGCTATGTTTATTTACTTATTGCTTTTGTTAG
This sequence comes from Vesta saturnalis, assembly GCA_036346205.1. NCBI lineage: Eukaryota > Metazoa > Arthropoda > Insecta > Coleoptera > Lampyridae > Vesta > Vesta saturnalis. The sequence goes on along the minus strand of JARFJB010002353.1, from coordinate 1,367,413 downwards.
ATTTTATATAACATTTAGTACATTTTCTTGACGACCCGCGTATGCAATGTGTATTTGCCAAGGTACTAAACCTTCAGGTGAGTTAAAATAGGTTGTAAATTTTTCCCTAACATTCATTGCGCTCTGTCCAAAGTTGCCTCCAATGTTTGAAATATTACGTAAACCTTTCGCTTTCCGTGCATTATCAGATAATTGAAAATTATCACTTTTACAAAAATTATGCAAGCAGCAGGTAGCAAGTACAACAGTTTTTATATTTTCTGGTTTCAATCTGAGCCAACGTTGGTAGATGCCAAATTTTCGAACTAGAATTCCAAATGCATTTTCGGAGGACCCTACGTACTCTTGACAGACTATAATTAAAAATCCTATTTCGGTCAATTTGATCTTCAAGAAGAGAAGATCCTGGATAAGGACGTAACAAATAGTGTTTTAGTGGGAAGGCTTCATCGCCAACTATAACATGTGGTAAAGGTTCTTGCATACCTGGAATAATCTTAGCATCTGGTATATCTAAAGTATTGTTTTGTAGAACTTTTCCCAAAGCCGACCGTGAGAAAATTTCCTCATCACTATTTTTCCCATAACTGCCTATGTCCACAGCAATGAACTTGTATTCTGCACCAACCAAAGCCAGTAAAACAATAGAAAAACTTTTTTTGTAGTTGAAGTATAGACCCACTTTTTGTTAGAGCTTGAATGACCACATGTTTACCGTCTAATGCGCCTATGCGGTTGGGAAAATTCCAAAACGTCCTAAATTGTTTTTCGCTTTCTTCTCACATTGCCTTGGTTGGTGTGGTCATCATTAATGGGAGAAGCTTTTTGCACATTGCCTCACATGTGGTTATTACTATTTCTTTAACAGTTGTGTATCCCAGTCTAAAGCTATTTCCTATTGTTTTAAAAGTGTCTCCTGTTGCCAAGTACCTGAAAAAAAGAAAAACAAATTGAGGTACACCAATTGCTAATATTAAACTTTTCTTTTAGTGAAATATGTTAAAAAAAGATGGGCGGCACTAAGAGCGATGTATCGGAGAGCACTGAAAAAACGAAGTGATACGCGCAGTGGCCAGGCAGCAACCAACACAAAAAAATGGAGGTTTGAGGAACAAATGAACTTCCTAAGATTATATACCAACGAAGAGTAAGTAATAATTTTTAGCTACCACACACTGAAGTGGGTAAAAAATTGGAAATTGCGACTGGGGATTAAAACATATGCAGTAGCTTCGTGCCCATGAACTGGCAGAGTATTTGACTAGGTTAGGTTAATAATATTTCCTCATTCTTATATTATATTATTTGTAGGACTATTTCAAATATAGATGATCAATCGCAAGTTCTGAAGAAGTTCTGGAGGAAAACATTGAAGAAGAAATGTCGACACAAATGGAGACAGAGATGTTATCATCTCCGTTACCATCTCCATCACTAAGTAACGTATCTTCGACCCCTTCTGTACACCAAATAATAAATGAGATTGAACTTAGTTCGAACCTCGGCCGAGCCAACTTGAAACATTGAGTTATAAGGGCCTTCATACTATGGGGGCAAGTAATCAATATTAAGTTTTACTTTCTCGAGTCTAAAATTAATCTTACTTATTTTTATTTTTGTAACTCCCATAAATATAAATAAAACAGATGTAAACACATCATTTTTATTTTAATATTATTTATTTGCTATATTAGCAAACTGAAAAGGTAGGTAAAATGAAATACAAAAGTAATAAGTTTCTAAACTTACCTTAGACAAACGGCCAGTCTTTCTACAGGTGGTATGCAGCGTCTAAATCTTGTATTTTGCAGCTGAATCTCTTCGTGAATAATATCTAGTAGCTCATTACAGATGACATACGAAAGTATTGGAAAAATCGCTGTTTGTCCAGTAACAGTTTTTTGAATAAAGTTTGAAATTCACCCTCTACTTGTCTGCTTTTGTTAATTGGATGAATCCAAAATGGCACGCGGCTTTTTCTTTGGCGCTTTTCTTCCTCTTCAAACAGAAGAGCCAATAATACGACCTCTTCCATGGACCTCATTTTCTTAACTAAAACTAAAGAGAGAACGTGCAGGATGGTGTGCAACTGCTAAATGCGACTGATTTTGTTAAGACCGCGATCAGCTCAGCTCGCGATGCGACGGACCGCGACCGCCTAATGCGTTCCCTCCTTTACCATGTCCGATCCGACTTATAGGCGACGCTTAGTATGACGGATTTTCCCCTTGGATGGTTAATGAGTTCGCCAAAACTGGATGCTCGGATGTAGAACTAATCTAGTTACAAACCCAGGAGTAGGAAACTTGTTATAGCACACATACGAACTCTCGACTTATGTTCACGTTGCATACGTGTATATACCATTTTATTCACTCAATTTCATTACTGTATTCAGTTTCAATTATTCACGTTCATTATCGGTTGTCTATTATTAGTTTTTGTTAAGTGCAGGTTAGTAACGTATTATTCTTAAAATTGTATCAGTTAAGTTAGTCATTGTGTATATATTATGCTGGTTTCTCACGTTTAGTTATTAGTATTTGCTTTAGCTCAGGTTAGTATTTCTATACATTTTTTTAATTCGTTCTTTTTTATTTAATATATTATCACACGTTTCGCTATTTCACTGATCATATTGCTTTTCATTTCGTCATTAGTTAGTGAATCGTGCTGCATAAATTTAGGTGCGTAAGTGATTCAAACACGTACGTCCCCCGTATAACACAACATTCTTTGTTACATTTGGACAATGTTTATTATTAGATAAAGCTTTTAATGGTTAGTATTACTAATTGGTGAACTATTTACATAAGCTATATGTAAACTATGTAACCTGTAAAATTACTGTACTTCTTTGGGATTGACATTTGGTAACAGAAAACGGATGTTCGCTTTCCCCTACGAATTAATCTTTACAGGTACTCTATCAAACATAAATAGGTAAACACTTCCTTGATTAAGCATGTAGCGCTTCTTCCATTTTACTGTTACACCCAACGAGATGTGTAATGTCACGCATTTCCAAAACCTTCTACAATATGAATTGGTTTTCAGTCTTAGTGAATTGATCGTAGACTAACATGTTTTTCAAGGGTTGATATATCCGTAATACGTCTTAATTACATTTAGTACTATATCTTCTTGAATACACTTTTGTGTCATAAATTTTTAATATCTAAAGTACACCCATCAACAGAAAGAAAAAACGACAATTCGCTTGGGAATCATGTATCGTTTGAAGTATATACAATATATAAATAAGTATAACTTTAAAAATGGCTGTGCTAAAATTACTGTACAGTTTGCAATGTTATATTTAAGAGTACGTCACGTACACTATACATGAAGGACTCTACCCTCCCAGAGATGCCAAGCTCACAGAGCAGTTCTAATTTGTGATGCTTTTATCTGCAAGCCGCGGGAAGTGCTAATGTTTAACCCAGCCAAGGCGTCCGACATTCCAGTTATTCACCCCATCTACAACCCTTGTCAGTGCACCGCAGCAGCACTTAAGCCGTCGTAAAAACATGAACTATTGAGCTATAGATCATTTTGGTACAAATTGTCTCCGCGTGAATCTTTCTATCTTTTCTATTTTTATATCTTACATAATTACATGTATCTGCATTATCAGATTAACCAATACTCAAATTTATGATTGAGAGTGTTTCTGAAAGCTCTAAGAGGTTACGTATCTCTAAAATGTTTTAATTAAATTGCATTATAACGTCAACCATAATAGGTCAAAAAGGATTTGAATGGCAGCGGAAACCCTTTACACCCTTGCTTTTGGAATTCTCTGGAAAATCTCTAAATTTTGAACAATTTTGTGTGTTATTTACATTTATAAGGCTTATAGAGAATAAAAGAGATAAAAGGATTGAGTTGTGTTGAAATTTCATTGCAAAATTTGGATTTGTTGTTGTCATCGAAAAGAAAAAAAAACAAGTCGGCTCCGAATTCAGTACTATAATAGTTACTTATCTAAATTTGTGCTAACATCTCAAGTGATTCTCACTGGTATTACCATTTACTGAGGACAATGGCTGTAATTGCTACCGAAACTTATAAATTTATATAAATGATAAATAGAAAAATACACCTTTTAGGTAACACTAAGTATTTTAATTATGTGTAATAATGCTGAAAGTTTATATTTTCATGTTTGCTAGTGATAATTATTTGCTAGAGGAAATTTAAAGGTTTCGAAAATAGGAAACTCTAAGATTAAGAAAAAAGATCGTAGTAAAATGTATTCGATATTTGGAGTTCACCTACATGAAGATGACCAAGTATAGTAGGCGTGGAACTTAAAAGTTCAATCACCTGGAGGTATGGATAGTAGGGTGGAGTGAAAAAATCAAAGTCAAAAATTCCAAACGCCTATATGCGAAAAAGTTGTCTATTGTTAAACCTAAATATAGTGCAAAATTTCAGCTGAATCGGATTAACCCCTTGGCTGCCCCCATAAATTTAAAATTTAGGTATTTTACAGGATTTGGCGGAAAACTTATAAATACAAACTTATTATCAGAATGAGCCTTATTTTGATGTGATAGTGTTAGATGCCTCTGCGTACGTCCGAAATCTGATTTCTACCAACATAGTACCCCCTCTTCCGACGCACGCACTCAATGACTCAATTGAATCGACCTTAGTCGTTGAATCAGTTTAGCTGCGTTATGCCTTTGAGTTAGACGTCTTTCAGTTAAGCGTTCCATTCATTCTAGATTGTTATATTTGTTTCATAGTTTTTATTCGTGTTACTTAGTGCCTCAAAAAATGCCTCGAACGCGGTCAGACAATTTGTGCCCCGTGTTTGATGTTCCTTCAGAATTTAAAGACAATGTGCTACCGACATATGCGGACGTTATGAGATATTATTTGTATGTACCACAAGAACTTTTAACTGTGAATAAACAAGAGCCTGCCTTGACAGATGTGTGTTCGCGTCCGTCACTAATAAAGGATCTGAAATGTTTGTGGGAAAAAAGTTCAGTTAGTACTGTAACGGACCAACAAATATTACATAAGATAAAAGAGTACTATCAAAAATATAATGTAAAGGCTTCTTGATCTGTAAATGCAAAATTAAAGTTCCTGTAGCGGAAAGAGCTTTTTTAACAGATCAAAGAACATCACGAAAAATGCTCATTGGAGGTATTGATATTAAAGCAACCAAAATGCTTCATAAGAGGTTGCAACGTAAAGACGAAGACACAGAAAGAAGACAAAAGTTCCACTTGCAAGTTAGTAAGGACAAAATAGACAATAAACGTTCTTCTTCTACAATGCAGCTTTTAGACACTTCAATATCATCTAATGAATGCGATGAAGATACGCAACATGCAACGGATGAAAAGACTATTAATCGAGATTCTGCTTCAACTTCACAAATGAGAACTGAGCTTTCAAATGTAGCACAGGCTTGCGACAGAACTGGTGTTTCTGATAGAGCAGCAGCAATTCTTATAAATGCGGCCTTGAAATATATGGAAATAATTAATAAGGACAATTGTTCGAAAATAGTAGATCGAAGCAAAATCCGAAGGGAAAGAATAAAAACACGTAGAAATCTGAAAAGGAAAGTTGAAGAAGGCTACTCTTCATCGGAATATGGAATTTACTTCGATGGTCGAAAAGATAAGACCTTAACTTTGATTAAAGAATCTGAAAGAGTAGCTAGAAAAACCATAACGGAAGAGCATGTTGTTATAATTTCAGAACCAGGATCCACTTATCTTGGGCATGTAACTCCAACATCAGGCAGCTCCCATTCTATTAAAACAAGTATCTTAACTTTTTTAGAGGCAAATGTTAATATTTCAAAGATGAAAGCTATTGGTTGTGATGGAACAGTGGTTAATTACAAAAGATAAATATTTTATTATAGTGGTTAATACGGGTTCTAAAAATGGTATCATAAAACAACTTGAAATTTCTGTGGGTCATTCCTTACAATGGTTTATATGTCTGTTGCACACAAATGAATTACCGTTACGTCCTCTATTACAACATTTGGATGGAAAAACAACCGGGCCTAAAGGCTACTCTGGAGAAATTGGAAAAATGTTGGAATCTTGCGAGTTAACGCCTGTAGTAAACTTTGAAAACATAGAAGTAACTTTGCCTGACGTTTCGGTGGAAGAACTAAGTACAGACCAACGGTATCTGTATGAAATTTGCAGTGGAATATCCAAGGGTATTACTTCATTAAGCTTGTCAAAAAAGGATCCTAGAAAGATGAGTCATGCCAGGTGGTTAACGACGGCAAATAGAATTTTGAGACTATATGTCTCAACAAAATTTCCATCGACTAATTTGAAAGTTTTAACAGAATATGTTATAAGATTATACGCATTTACATGGTTCGATATTAAAACGAAGTCATCGTGTCGATATGGAAGTAAACATTTATTTACTATAATTAGAAAATCTCGATTTCGAAGACTTATAGGTCATAATTGATCGAACTCTGCAAAGAAATGGATATTTTGCGCACCTAGAAAATATTTTGTTAGCAATGTTGGTTGATGATCGGAAGCATGTGAGTGAATTGGGTCTTCGTCGAATTTTGAAATGCAGACAAATGAAAGCAAAGGAAAATATTAGGGAATTTAAGATTCCTACATTAAATTTTGAAGCAGACGACTACATAGACTTAATTGACTGGCAATCAATTTCACTTACAGAACCACCGCTTCCGGTTTCCATTTCTGACAATGATCTTAGTGCAATGATCTTAGATGTACCTGACGAAATGCGTATTTTAAAGTATCCCTGTCTTTCCCAAGCAGTAGAACGAAATGTAAAATTGGTTACCGAAGCATCAGCTGCAGTATGTGGCAACGAAGCACGAGATGGATTTATAAGGTCTAGAATAACATCAAGGGACGCACTACCTAAATTTGACACAAAAAGAGAATATTTTAAGGTATTATAAGCTATTTTTGTAATACATTTTTAAATACAAGGGTGGCAGGGTGGAGTAACTCGATATGCAGCCCCTCCACGTGGTGAGTTCTGGGTTGTTTTCATATAGAAAACAAGCGAGGAGCTGCATAAGAAATTCGCAAATATTATTTTTTTTTACAGATTTCTGTGCCAAATGGGCAGCCAAAAATTTACTCCTAGGAATTTCAGATTTTACGGAGATGTACTACATAATTTTTATTACTTTTTACGCGTAAGGGCTAATAAATTAAAACCATTTCTTTTGGCAGGAGTTGGTTGAAAAATTATTAAATAATAACATTTTTTTACAAATTTTATTACCAAATAGGCAGCCGAAGATGGCTTCCTAGAAAGCTCAAATTTTGCAGATATGATAACACTTACATTTAACAACTTTTCCATACATAGGCTATTAAATTGAAGAAAAAATTTTTTTTTCATATCTTTTCACTCCTTCCTAATGGATAATAATAATAATAATAATAATAATAATAATATTTATTGTGCAGCATGAGTACATAAGTACACTTACACTCGTCCGGGTAAAACAAACATATTACAATACATATAATAAGTTAAAAAAACAAACAATAAAGTTACGAACGAACTAACATTCAATTGACCTAGAATTGATGGAAAACTCATCAAATGAATAAAATGCATTATTTACAAGAAAATTCTTGATTTCATTTTTAAATGCCGCCAACGGCAATTCTCTTATGCCAAGTGGTAATAAATTAAAAATACTTGAGACTGATACCACACATTATTCTGAGATTTCTTCAGCCTGCAATATTTAACTCTCAGATTATCTTTGTGCCTTGTATTATGCTGATGGATATCAGATTGATGAATAGCCAGAGAGAGATTCCGTTTAACAAAACAGAGAGCTTCGAGGATATAGAGGCATGGAAAAGTTAAGATCTTTAAGCCAATAAAGAGTTGCGACAGTCAGCCCTATATTCAAGACCAGCAATGATTCTGATTGCCTTGCGCTGCAATCGAAAAACATTTCGGCACTGTGCACTATGACCCCAAACCAATATTGCATAAAGTAGAGTACTTTGTATTAGCGCAAAGTAGGCTGTTTTAATTACTTCAAGGGACGTATTGTTATGTAAGCTTCTTAGTAAAAATAAATATTTATTTAATTTATTTGTTACTAAGTTAACATGATAATCAAAATTTAAACGCCAGTCTATACCACAACCCAAGAATAGTACTTTGGAGGAAGAATCTGTACTAGCTTTTTTTAATGATAGAGGCATAACTATCGTTGAGCATTAGTTGGTTAAAACCACACCACTTTTTGACAATATCAATACCTTTCGCAACATTATTGTTAACAAGGTTAAAATCAGAACCAGTTGAAAATAGCGTTGCATCATCAGCATACAAGATACAGTTAATGCTAGATGGAAGATACCTAGGCATGTCATTTATATAAATTAAAAATAACAAGGGTCCCAATATAGAACCCTGCGGTACTCCATGATGAACAGGTAGTTTATCAGAAAGGATATTGTTATGTAGCACACATTGATGTCTGTTTCTTAAAAATGAGGCAATTAACTCAGCACTGAGGCTGTTAAACTTGTAGAAAGATTTTAGTTTAGTTACCAAAATTTCATGAGAAATACAATCAAAAGCCTTTGAAAGATCTACAAAAGCAGCAATTGTAAGTTCCCCTTTTTCAAAACTATCTAAAGAGGTACTGACAAAATTAGTTATTGCATCAGAAGTGCTTTTACATTTTCGGAAACCATATTGATGTTTGAAAAAAAGATCATTACTTTCAAAATACTCGGAAATTTGTAAATACAAAACTTTTTCAATTAGTTTACTGAATACTGGCAAAATAGATATCGGACGGAAATTATTGACATTATTTCTGTCTTCACCTTTTTTAAAAAGTGGTAAGACTAATGCCACCTTGAGACTATCTGGAAAAATTCCAGATTTAATAATAATATTAACTAGTGTAGTTAGAGGTTTGATAAATAAACTCACACTACGTTTGATTAATTTTATATTAAGACCAAATATATCTCTAGAATTATTGCATTTCAAGCTTTTATGGCCTCTCGAATTTGAATTTGAGATACACCTTTAAATTGAAAACCAGGCGCATTAAAAATGCTGACGTTACTAGAGTTAGGCTGGTCATTATTACCAGTAGATGAGCTAGCTAGTTGTTCTTTGCGACGCCTGTAAAAGAAGTGTTAAAGTCATTAGCCGATAAAATTGAAACCGAATTCACGTTCACATTTCTATGTGAGTTAATTATGGACCACATAGCTTTAATAGAATTACCAGATGACTTAATAAAATTATCATTAGCTTTAGTTTTAGCAAGCTTGATCTCCTTCTTGTATTCAATAGCCAATTGTTTTTAATATCTAATAAGTTCTGATAACGAAACTTATTGTAAAATCATTAACCATTTGAAGGTTTTCCCTCAATTTACGTAAGTTAGGTGTAAACCATTTTACAGAAGAGTGATAATTAAGTGTTTTCATTTGAACAGTAGGAAAACAGTCAGTATAAATCTGACAAACTATATTAACAAAATTAGTGAAATGAGTATTACAATCTACACTATTATCTGAAAACATATAATCCCAATCATAATTTGCGAATTTAGCAAAAAACTTATTCATACCTAACATTGTTAACGGGCGAACTACTTTAGTTACGCAAGAATCCATTTTGGGCCCCCTGAGGTTATGTAATGTTAACTTTAGACCTAAGTGGTCGGATAAACCTAAATTAACAGAATTTATGGTGTAATCATTTATGGAAAAATTAATAAAAATATTATCCAAACAGTTTTCATGCCTTGTTGGAGTGAAAACAGTTTGAATATAACCATTAGCATTTAAAAGATCACATAAAATCTGCGATTGTGTGTCAATACCAAAACGAACATTAAAATCCCCCACCAAAATAACATTATACTGCACTAATCTATCAAGCAACATTTCCATTTGACAATAGAAGGTATTAAAATTGCCCAAAGGTGATCTATAAATACATACAATAATTACGTTGACATTTATTTGTATGCAACAAATCTCACAATGAAGTTCAATAGATAAGTCATTAATGCACTTTAATGGTTTAGCAGAGATTTCTAATTTAACAAAAATTAAGACACCTCCATGGATAGAAGTAGACCTACAGTAATAGGATTTTACAATCAATTCACCAAGCTTAAGCAAATTAACAATATCTGGGTCAGTAAACCAATGTTCACTAATACAAACGATGTCCAGATTCTCATCCTGGAGAAATGCATCAAGTTCATTCATTTTATTCCTCAGACTTTGGATATTAATATAAAAAACCAAAAGGTCATTGCTAATATGAGATATAGAATTTACTTGGGTTTTTGTAGACTTCCTAGACGTTAGTTGTTCACTAGTGTTTTTGTGCGGGAAAAAAACCGATTTACACAACTCCCGATTGGCCAGATAGACGGGTCCATAATCTTTCCTAGATTCGAATATTGAACTGACACTCTAAAAGATGAATAATAAGTGGGATGTTTTGATTGAAGTTTTTCACAGTCAATATCCGGAAACATCGGTTTGAGATATGTCAGGAGCATATCTACAGAAGTATTTGGGTCTAACTTATAGACATGCAAATGTGCTCTACGTATTACTGCTTTTATATTACAAGAAGAATCCATATCATTATTACCAATTATACTTGCAATTGATTTACGTTTATTGCTAGATGCACATGTGTCACTCCTTTTTTCTGACTGTTGAACAATGCTAGAATAAGTAGCAGTAGTCGCAGGTGCGTCATTAATGTCGATATTATCAATAATTGGAAACAATTTGGTAGCATTATTAGATGGGCCACGTTCAATTGAATTAAGTGTATTATTCTGTTTACTTACATGTTTGTTTATTTTATTTGATGATAACTTAGAGGTCAGATCATGTGAAATTCCACGTTTATCAGAACAATTCAATGTTTGTATTTTATTTAAAAGAATAATTTGATTTTGCAGAGAATTAATAGCAATTTCTTGATTTAGAATTATTTGTCTTTTCCAAAATTAAATTCTTTAGAAATTTAATTTCGACTTCAAGAAATTTGACAGACACAATATTTTCCTCAGGTTGAACAATGTTAATATTATCACAGCAATCCACAGCTTATCATTAATTATTTTTATATTTTTAATGTGTTTCGCACAACCAGGATGATACACAGCACTACATTTAATACATTTTAAGTAAATTTGAGGATTTACCACATTTTTTACAAATTTTAGTAGAGATCACTTCATGTACGTCCGAACCTCCCGCCATCATACAAATACTTATGATAGGCTTACATACGACAGTAAGAGAAGCAATCTTGTATTATACGTGGATAATTAACAAAAAATTGGATTTTGTGGTACTGTTTATAATCATAGGTTTCGTGGGAGAGGCTCATCTTATAATTTGCATGTGGTGCACTTGGTTAAGTCTTTAATGTGATGTAGGTAAGGTTGGATGCTAACGATATGGTACAGTAGTAAACAAGGCTTTCTGTAGAGTGGCCAGCCAGCCCCCGACATCTCGCCGTAAGATTACATTTTCTGTAAGAACCTAAAAAATAGAGAGACTGGCCTTATTACCGAATATATGGTTCACAAGGTTATCGAACCATTTCACTACCACCTAGCGTTTTGCCAAGAAGGGCAAGGAAACCATTAGATTAGATATTTTTGTATTTGTCAATCGTTAGCTTATGAAAAACTAAGATAGAAATGTGCAAACCGTTTTTCTTGATCTCTTAAGGTTCAGATTTGACAGCCTGTCAAAGTATCGAAATGGACTTCACACGTAAGATGTATTTACAATTGAATAATTCCGTTTGAATGATCAAAGTTGCTTTTAAGTTTTAATAGAAGCGGCAACACTGCTTCACTGAACATATTTTTGCTGGAGAGAGTATGATTTCTAGTGAAAACTCCCCAATTTTCATATATGTCACTTTAAAAATAACTGAGACAATTGAGCGTTTCTTACTTTTGAGACACACTGTGTACGAAATATCCCTCAAAATAAATACGTTGACATGTATATAATGATTTTTAAAAGCAGGGATGTTAAATCTCCGGTGAACTAGATCTGTAAAATAAATAATAAATAAAAAAATCAAAGCTTCAGTAAAGCTAGTGTTGCAATTACGTTTATTTATTTTAAAATATTATACAATGTATGAATTTGGAAGGTTTTATGAATATAACTAGTAATCTGTCCGAATATTATTTTATCCCAGATTGAAAATTGAGTCTTAACATAAATTATTAATATAATAATCATAGAAAACCGTGAAAAGTCAGAGATTTTAAAAAATGTATGCAGAACCGAGAAAAGTAAGGAAAAAGCAGATAATTAGGGAAATTTCCGTAATCATCAGGTGGCGGCAGCTACATATATACGCGCCACTACGCCAAAAGTAGATCACTATTCGGTGTATATTTCCACCCACCTCGAGTAATTGTATAAATATTATCCTGTCTTTCTTCTTCTCATTTTAAACTTGTATCTTTCACGTTCGTCGACTGTCGTAGGTGGGTGTTTTGTTCAATCTGTTTGTATTTATTGAGTAGAGAGTTTATAAGTACCGTGTGCCGGGCTGTGAAAAGAAACAACGTATTAAAATAGTGCTGGTTTTGTTATATGAAGTACAGTTGAAACTTGAGTATTGTGGTTCCTTATTTTTGATTCCCACGGTAAGTAGGTATTACATCATAATGAATATAATTGTCATTGTCGATCAATATTAGATATTATTTCGCAAAGTGTCCGTATGTATTGATTTAATGTAAATTTCTTCGGGGTAAACATCCACTTTCTAGACACAAGCACGATAATAATGAAATGCTGCATATTTACGTATTTTAGTGGAAGAATAATTTGGGACAAACGCATATTTTAGGAGATATTGTCTTATTTATGATCAATGTCGCACTGGATTTATTCTAAGATTTCTTCAGGCATTTTCTCCACATTTTCGAAAGATATTTCTGTTCACCATTTTCTACACATATTCATCCAATAACGAAAACAGGGAGATTAAATTTCATAAACATACATATAACATGAAAATAGCAGACGAAGAATCAGGCGGCAAATTTTTGTTGTCATTGCAAGCGAAACGTGCGAATTTTGCGAGATGGTTGTTAGCCAAAGCGGTTTATTTATTGACTGATATACTTTCATTAAATAATTATCTTAATTCATGTGTTTGTTACAAAACTATTTAGTAGTTTTGAGAAGGCGGCTCTATGTGAGTATAGGACGCCAACATTCCATCATAAACCTTTGTTTCGTTGTACCTACCTTAAACTGTTTATTAGAGACGTACTCACTGTATCTGTGTCTACACATTATTATCTTCGGTGTGGTTGTGCAGAATGCACGATCATATACAGATGACTTCATCATTCACATTCCATAAAATATGTGGTATTTTTCGTCAGTTAGTTATAATACGTAAATACGAAATTTTGTACATATTCTTCCCGTTATAATCGCATAGATGATGACAATCGCCATGAAAATGCTATTAATCCACATTTTCCAGATTATTAGTAAGCTTTTGAACAGATTTTTATAACCGGTGGTTTGAATATTAGTAATAAACAAAGATAATAATAATCTAACTAGTAGAAGTTCTGTAACGTGTAAATGGCCCTTTAGTAGAAATAGGCGCGAAAATAACATTTAGAATTGCTGTAGTGTTGAATTTTTACGAAGAGGTACGGCTCTTTTAAACCCATGCCAGATGTGATTGTTAAAACCGGTAAAACTGTAAAGTAAACTTAAATCGTAAATAAATGCCACCCTTATATCTAAGAATTGAACTGAAACAGACAAAAACCATTGAAATAACAACGAATTATAGAGAACTAATAAAAAATAACTTATTTTATGCCACAGTAGCGCGGGGTAAAGAAAGCAATCATAAATACGTATCTGTAGGAAAAATACCATATATAATTCATCCTTATAATGAACCCCTTTCTATAACAAATCCAAACGTAATCAATGTCATAGGAACTGTTTTATTAGCTTAAACAATAAAAATAAATAACTAGATCGAATCCGTAATCCAAAGCAAAAAAAATAAATAGATAAAATAAACAAATAACGTGCTCTAATTCGAAATTCTAAATGAAATTAAGTCGCGTTAGGGAGCAATCTAAACTAAATACAAATAGAAAGGTACTGAATAAATTTTATCGGTTTGAATATTACTAACAAACAAAAATAATAATAATAATCTAACCAGTAGAATTTTGTCAAATATAAAAATACAAAGGATGTGACTATACAGGGTAGATCCGTATTAAGTTGTAAGTTTTTGAACATTTTTTTTCTCTTTGTTTTCAAATTTGAAGGTTGATCCAATTTTTGTTTTTCGTACTATATGTGATTCTAAGTTTAATTATAACAGTGTGTTGCATATTGCCTTATACAATATTTTTCCTTGAATGCAAATTCAACATTTAAAACTTTTACCTTTGTTACTATGTTTGATCTTAATTGTAATTAATGAATCCTAAAAGTAAACAATTAATGCCTAGAGAGCTAACGGGACCATTATCGTTATTTGTTGTTACCCTTCAATTGAATAAAAAAAAAGAAGCTTAGAAGATGAAAACGTTTAAGTTGTCACAGTTCGCGACAATAATAAAACAGATTTGATAAATAAATATTAAATTAAATAACAAAGAAATAACTCGGACTATAACTTATTATAAATCGGAAAGTTAAATTAAAAATTAGTGAATCATTTAGTCCCAAATAAATAACAGCATCCGGTGACAGGCGCGAGAGCCAGGAATCGCGTATGGAGTAATCTGGTTGAAACGTGACGTGATTGAAGGGTGTGTAAGTGAAAAATATATATGTATATATGCACATTTAGATATCCATACAGTCAGTATACACTTTATTTATTTATGTTATTCTTGCCTCTGTCTACATTTTTTTTCTTACTTCCTTACGTGTCGGGGCAGTAGACAAATAACTGTCCGGCAGTAGGACGATACCGTTAGTAGGGAATACTACATCGTCCGGGGCACGATTTGGCCAGTAACCGGTCTGCTCGCTATGGTATTAGTCAAGGGAACAATACAATTGCCTCGGATCGACCTGGCTACAAGGGGCGGTCAAGGTCGAAACAGACAGGCCACGTTGCTCCCGACTGTGCAAGGAATAAATGGCGACTAGGTACGTGGAATGTTAGAGATATGCATGGTAAAGAATTTGAAATTGCGAATCTAATGTACGAAAGACACCTTGATATTATGTGTGTATCGGAGGCAAAACACAAAGGGAGAGATGCTCTGGAGATGGATGATGGCAGCCTAGCACTATGGAGACACTATGGAGACTGAAGTGTGTGGCGCAAAAGGTTTTTGTGGTGATCGTAAGCGAAAGAGCGAAAAGATGTGTTAAACAGTACCAATTGGTATCTCCCCTTGTAATATGGGTTCGAATGAAAGTGGAGTTTCGAAGAATTTTTCTCATTGCATGCTATGCACCGGTGAATAGAGAAAGACCAGGAGCGTGAGAACTTCTGGGATGAAGTAGAGAACGTGTGGAACGTATGTAAGCCAAACGAAAAGTGATGATAGTGGGGGATATGAACGGATGGGAGGCGTACAGATAGAACGTACTGAACGCGTTCTAGGAGAGTGCAGAGACCAAAGAGTCAATGAGAATGGTGAACGCATGGTGAACTCGTAGTTTGAACATAAAAATGTGCATATGCATACATAGCAAAGAGGTGAATCTAAAAGTATGATAGACTTGATAGTGTATGATGAAAGACTTAGAAACCTGGTGAAGGCACAAAGGTAATGCGCAAATCGGAGTGTGGATCGGACCACATTTAGTTGTATCGAGAGTGTGATTAGGGTAAAAGTGGGTCTGGAGAAGAAATTCAAACGTAGTGCGAACGTCCACGATTAGGATAGGCAAGCTAGTGGATAATGGCGCGAGAATTAAATAAGCAGGTGCCGTGATTAAACAGTTGAATGTGAATGAAACAGTGTGGAACGAACAAATAAAAGACACTAGCGTTGAAAGTGCATGGATAAGCTTGAAAAACTGTGTCGTCCATTGCGCAGTGCGGATATGTGGAAGAGGGACTGCAGGTAGAGTGAAAAAATGTGCTTGATGGAATGAGTCGATAAAAAAGGCAGTATGTAAGAACAAAAGTCCGTACAAGGCAATGATTGTTGCAAAAAATGAGATTGAGAAAAAGCGATTGTATGAGGTGTACAGATTAAGAAACAAAGAAACGAAGGAGGCAGTGTGAATAAGTAAAGAGGAAGCTATGACTGTGGATGGCGAGAAAATGCAGAATTATTTTAAGGGAAACAGAAACTCTTCTGGAAATGAGTCAAAAATTCAAAACGTGACCCAAAATAGGACGCTGCAGGAGTGATAAATACGAGCAACGAAATACTTTTCTATTTTTCAAATTAAAGAATCCCAAATTTTTTAAAATTGTATATAATTTTTAGTGGTCACATTCATCATCAAGTTGAAACATTAAAAAAATTCAATGGCCATTATACTTTAAAAAACAAGTGAAGTAAGTCTACTTTCTTTAATAATTGTGAACCTGAACAGGCTAAGTTTAACCCACTGCGCAACAGCAATTAGGAACACTAAGGAGGATGGACAGTTGATATTGAATTGCAAACATATGTTTATGAACGGATACCTAAAGTATATTCATATCATAAGTGAAGGGAAAACTGAAAGTAGCATCTCTCGGGTTCCTGTTCTAGAAGCCGCGAAGAAGAATGTAAATTGCGCCAGTTTGGTACATTGTACATTGGTGCGGCTCAATGAGCAAACCGAGTACGTCTGGCAAAGATGGCCCGAGATGGTATCTAAGAATGCAATTCAGCAGTGAAATAGCCACTGTAATGGCGATAATTCTGGTGCAAAGAAAGAACTAACACGATTCTTCTATGCTAAATGCACCGTATATCAGAGGTGAAAGTCGGGGAATCTATAAGTCTAATCGCTTTCTTTTGAATACCATCAACTAACCTAAAGCTGAGAATTATATTCTAGATGTGATCGAATTTGCACTTGATACAGCAGAAAGAGTTTCCTAGAGGCAAAGTACTGCTTAGATTTGTAAAAAACGCCTATTTTACAAGCAGCTACTTTGGTAGTCGACGGAAGATAGTCAACCCATGCGGACACAAGGCAACATTGAGTTTTATTAGCATTAAATTAAACTGAATTATTTCTTCCCCATTCGAGAATACGTTGAATGTGTTTGTTGATTGAAATTGACATTTCACCTTCAATGTCTTGATTTTTTTATAGAATATGTTTTACCGTTGTGAATAGACTGAGATAAACTAGAACGAATAGTGTTTTCGTCAGCAAGGCAATGGACTGGGTTGGTCGTTGAAGAAATAAGATCATTTATGTGTAGCAGAAAAAGTGTAGGCGGTATAACTGTTCCCTATGGCACGTCCGCGTTACTGCTAACATCTTTTGAAAAAAATCCTTTAACTATGACACGTATTAGTCTTTTATTAGGGAAACTAGAAACCCAGTTGATGAGAGTTTCATTTAGCGCAAACCAATCTGACTATTGTCTTTTTACAATTGTTTGCACGAACGACAAAGGTAGATATAAACGTATAAAATAGTCGAAACAATTAATTTGGCTATTTTCCTTAAGGCTATTTAAATTTCAACATCAAAGATAACTAACACCGGATGTCATAGAGCTTTGTTTTGGGCCATCAAGGCAGTTTCTCAAGGAATTTGATTTTTTGAAAGAGCAACATTGTGGAACGTAGTGTAAGTACTGCTACGTCCCTAAACAATTAAATATTACATAACGCAGAGGTAAATCCACACAATCAAACTATCAAGCTACGAAAATTTCATAATCCTTGACTAGGAACACCAAATGAGAACTATCTCCATAAATTAATTACCGCATGTTTCAAATAAAAAAACGACGAAAATTATACTGTGAATAGCGGAACTATTAAAATTCTGGGGATTCGCGCAATTTATTACACTGTAAAATTGTAGGGAAGAGGTGGCATAAAAGTGACAGGTATTGAAAGGGACAGTTGCTAAAACTTTAAATCTGCCAACAATATAAACTTATGCTACTAGCCGATAGATGTATCTGAGGGCACACAATAACAACCCATGAAACCTTGAGGTGTCAGTGAATACTGTTCCCAAGCTAATACCTGGTGTGCGTTTGTGGCTGTCAGATTATTAAAAAGCTATATTCAATGATTAATGTTAATTAATGGTTATTTGAGCATTAAAGTTAGTGCAAGTGCGTTGAGTTAAAATAAATACCTTGTGGATTTATGTATTATATGCAATGCTGGGTAAGTTTTACATAAATTTCTAAATTGCTCATCTTTGTTCCGTTGTGTTGAAAGGGACAGATACTGAAGTATTGAAAGGGACATGTCCCTCTCAATACTGACATGTGTCTTTCGTTATTTATCTGCATACTATAATAGCTGTATTCAGTTGCAGAGTTCAAATATTGTATAATATGGATACTCAAAAAGATGATAATAAAATCCAAAGAAACTCTACAGGAATCTATAGACATGGTGTTAGAAGGTAAATATCTATTAGATCAGCAGCATCAGAATTTGATATAACTAAATCCATGCTAGCTCTAGTAGCGCAGGCAAAAGCGTGTACTCCTGAAAATAAATTTGTTTATGAGTACAGATTGGCAACATAAGAGTGTTTTCACTTTAAGAAGAGATAAGCTTAGGCCAATATTAGAAAATGTCCTCAAAAATGGCACATGGTATCACATATTTACAAACTCGAGAGATTGTGCACCAATACACTACAAAACTAAACAAAGAGACGCCAAAAATGACAAAAAAGTAGGAGTAGATTGGATGAAACTGTTTAGGAAGAAATATCCCGAGCTGTCACAGCGCCGTCTGGAGAAAACAAGCTTTTCGCGGGCGACTGCTTTTAATTCAACGACAGTGAAGACATCTTTCGGAAACTTGGAGAAAGTGTTAGAACAGTACTCTTTGACAGAAGATAGAATTTATAACGCTGAGGAAATATGCTTAACCACTGTTACTGAGCTACCCTCCATTATTGCTGAACGTGGAACCAAGTAAGTAGGTCAGGTTACCTCAGCTGAACGGGGAGAGTAACCACGTACCTCCGGTTTTCAAATTTCCTAGGGTTCGGTTTAAGGACTTTATACTGGAAGATTGCCGTACCGGAATCCTAGGTTTATGTCACAAGAGTGGATGTATTGCATCTGATAACTTTTATCTGGCATTCAAACATTTTGTGGAAAAAGTACGTCCATCTAAAGAAAACCCGTGAAAATGTTATAATATTAACATTTCGGCCAGGCTGAAGTCATAGGCTGCAGCCCTTAAACATCTCGGTACCCGGGACATTCAATAATCATTTTAAAGCTGCTCACAATGATAGGATGGTATCAAACCGGGGTAAAACCATATCAATTTATCATTTACCAAAATTATCCAACTCTGCTTTTATCAGTGCTTTTACGCCAGAAATATTTCTGATTTTCAAAGGACAGTATTTATCCAATTAATAAAAATATATTTAGGGAACAAAATTTTCTATACGCGTCTGTAACATAACACGCAGATCCAAACAAACAAGTTGAACCAGAAGGGCCAAATCTAGAAGCTGAACCGCACCAGTACTGCTCTACTGACCCATCTATAATTATATCACCTGCTTTCGTTAAGCCATTTCCAAAGGCACCTGCTAGACAACTTAATCAAAGAGGAAGAGAAAAAGGAACTAGTTGCAAGATCACTGCCACTCCAGAAAAAAAATGAAATAGAGGAAGCCTGCGCATTAAAAAAAATTAAACTAAACAAGAGCAACATGGATGTGAAAATA
>JARFJB010002353.1:677500-742500 GCA_036346205.1 Vesta saturnalis | reverse complement strand
CTTTTAAGCAAATCCTTTACCAGTTGTATGTTAGATTACCTCAGCACTAGAGGGTGGCCCACCACAGACGACACGCTTTCTCCATGAAAAACAGTTTAATATTTTTAAAAGATTTCTTATAGGTATGACGGGGACCGCTTGAAGTACAATTTTAAAATATTGCAAATAATACAAGGTTCTTAAAAAAAGCCATATCAAAGTTATATTTTTATAAATAAAACACCCTGTATTTTATGTTGTTTATGAAATCTAGAGGACAAATAAATGTATGTCACTGTTGTGTTTCCTATACTAACATCGACAGGTTTTAAAATATTTATAGATTTATAAAATTGCTTTAAAAAATTTAAAAAGAAAATACATTTCTTCTACTCTCGTTTCACAATTATTATTAAGTGCAGTATAAAGCCAATGATTATGTTTTTAATTAATATACACTATGAATAAGACGACATACAGGGTGAAACAGAATTTAGTCGTCAATTGAACTAGATTATTTTAATAAATTTAAATGGTACTCCTTGTATGTAATGTCTTATTATGCTATAACTTTCTAATATCTTTCGTTTTGTATTAGGGCCTCATATACCTTTTTTCAAGCTTAATATTAATTGACTGTTTTTCACTTAATGTCTGCCAATCCTTTGATTTCATAACTGTCATTTAATTTAATTATGACGTAACGAAGAGAATGAATTTCAGGTATTAGCCTCTGTAGTCGCAAGTCCACACGTAAAGTAAGAAATTGGAGTTAGTAGAAGTAGCATTCAAAGTATATTGCAGAAACTCAAGTTTCGTTCACGCTATACACAATTACATCAAGCCCCTTTTGACACGTATTTTTATCAACGAGTTGAGTTTGGTTTATGGGTTATGGATACATTCGTACAAGAAGAATTTTTAAATTTTGTCCCATCTTCTGACGAATCTACGTTTCACAATAATGGCTTGGTTAACAGTCACAATTTTCATTTTTTCCAAGATAGATGGTCATTTAGGCGGGCTAGAAATTTGGCGATTTTTAAAGGAGAAGTTGCGAGAACTGTTGGAGAACGTTCCTCTCAATACTTGAGCAAAGTTGTTGTTAGAGCGAGACAGTGCTCCGGTACGTTTTCATGCTAACGTTCTCAGGTATTTAAATTAGAGCTTCGCAAATAGATGGATTAGAACAGGGGGACCTCAGATTTAACTTACCAGGTCACCAACCCCGGAAGATATGAAAGAGAGGACACGTGTAGAACAATAACACCACAAATGTTACGGAAAGTGCAAGTTTCGTTCTTAAGAAACGTTCAGTTATGTATCGAACAAGGGGGTCGCCAGTTTTAAAATTTATTGCAGACATTAGAACATTTCATATGTCGTTTTTTTGCTTCGGATTCACTATTTAATAAAACTAAATCTCACTTATTACTGTTTATGTTCATATTCGAGGGTTTTTGGCTTACATTTAATATGCGTCTTGGATTTTCTATGTTCTTTAATGTTTATTCCGCTATATTTTGTACCTAATATTCATGTTTTTCTTTTTCTAAATTAAATAACCCCCACGAAATCAATAGAAAATGGGTCCCGGTCGATTTGGCTGAAATTGCTGTATGTTATAGGTTTCGACTTTCTGATCAAAAGTTGTTATGGGCCCAAGGTGATCCTATGATTAGTTTTAGAGGTATGTAGGGGCTTGCATATGCGCTGTAGGAATGGTTAGCATCTATACTTGCGCAGTAGCGATGGGTGGGGTTTCATCATGCGCAGGAGTTTTAGATTAAGTTTCCACATGATGCCCAGTAGGAATAGGTGGAGTTAGCACATGTGCAATAAGAATAGCTGTTATTTTTGCACATGCGCAGTGGAACCTGTACAAGTGCGCATATTTAGTTTTAGAACTGAGTAAGCTGGTAGGCGTTTCTAGTTTATAGATTTGAAACCCGCGGTATTTAATGAATTTTAGATATAATGGTTTTGGGTTCGCTGAACTTGAATTCTGGAATAGCTAAGCCATGTAAGATTTCATCTGGGGATCAGTTGAAGGTCATTTCATTTGATTTAATCTCAATTTAAGCCCCGAATGAACCTAATATACTATTTTTTAATTCAGAAATAATTTTGTCCAATGAAGTGTTTAAAAAACTTTTTTCGTGGTCAAGGTCAAGATCATCGCAAGATTACTGCAGGTGTAGAGTTTTGTTCACATACCAACATTTCACACCAGAAGAATATACCGGTAGTATGTTTAATTAACTTATTCTATTGATTTTGTGCGGGGTTTGTTAAAATATTGAACATTTCCCAGATGTTTTATTGAAATAAGGAAATTTGGATACCTACTTGTTTCTAGTAAGTATGATGTTAAAACTATTTCGGAACGATAACAATTATTATTATTCTGTATTCCATTAATAGCCAATAAGTTGATATTTAAACTTATTTGCAGCATCCACAACCACAAAGCAACTTTGACTTATTGACTTATAGGGTACTCAGTATATCGCTTAATTAAAAAAATGTAAAAAATTAGGGATTACATACAGGGCGTATCATTTAAATTTATTAAGGTAATCTAGTTTAACGACGATCAAATTTAACCAAATTTTTTTTTTACCATGTATGTTCTTTCAATTCATGTCGCATATTAAATTAAAAACGAACCCTTTGGCATTATAGTTCACTTAATAATATTTCTGAAGGAGGGTAAAACAAATGTATCTTCTTTTTAAATTTTCTATTGCAATTGTATAAATCTGAAAATATCTGAGAATCTCGTATAATATTCAATATTTTAAAATTGTACTTCAAACGGTCCCCGTCATACCCAGAAAATTCTTTTACAGATATTCAACCATTTTTCGTGGAGATAGCGTGTCGTCTGTGGTGGGTCACCCTGTATAATTTAAGACACGCAGTTGAAAATAGAATTAAAATTTGTATAAAACGTAGTAAATTGTGTTTTCACTGTAAAATAACGCTTATATTTATTAACAAAGCTATTTTTCTGTTAGATTTGACTAAATTTTGAACTGATGTCAAGTTTATATTTGAGAATACTTTTGTTAATTTCAAATTAAAGATTTTCATAACTTCAGATCACAATTTGATTAAATTGATTAAATTTGTAACTTGTCTACGGCGTTTTTATACCTGATAGCGCCATTCCTTTTGAAGCACAAGAAATGAATTACTCATTATCGTTGTCCATCTAAAAAATAAAAATACCGCCGGACCGAGTCAAATTCCAGCATCTTTAATTAAGGATTGCGACAATACCTTTATTCAACCTACCACGACACTGATCAACATCTCCCTTAGCATACATAATTTTCCTGGTGTTTGGAAATGTGCTCAAGTGAGTCCCGTATCTAATCCTGTGATTATTTCTAACTACAGGCATATTGATATACTTTGAAAAAATTTATGGATTATTTCTTTACTCCGACTAAACGGTTAATATTAACATGCCAACATGGATTTATGGAGAACTGCTCAACCGTGACCTAGTCACCTAGTTTTTGTTTATTCACCTTGACCCTCAGAGCTAGGTAGATTTGGACACCTCTAAGACATTTGACCGCATTATTAATAGCATCTTAATTACCAAACTGCATAGTTTTGGATTCATTAATAGTTGGGTTTCTCTTATTGCGTCTTATGTAAATTATCGCCCTCAATACGTCTCATACAATAGTTTCTATTCAAGTATTTAGAACCTCCGGTGTACCACAGGGCTCTAACCTTGGACCCCTACTGTTTATTTTATATATTAACGATACAATTAAGGTTATATTGTGTGACAAACTCTTGTTTTCTGATGACTTGAAATTCTTTTATCCTATTAGCGCATTAGAAGGCTGTCATGTTTTACAACAACCAGATAGAGTTTGTGAATGTCAAATTGTTTATCATTAAATATTTCAAAATGTAACATTGTTTGGTTCACTCGAAAAAACTACCCATTCAAGTATTTAGAACCTCCGGTGTACCACAGGGCTCTAACCTTGGACCCCTACTGTTTATTTTATATATCAGCGATACAATTAAGGTTATATTGTGTGACAAACTGTTGTTTTCTGATGACTTGAAATTCTTTTATCCTATTAGCGCATTAGAAGACTGTCATGTTTTACAACAACCAGATAGAGTTTGTGAATGTCAAATTGTTTATCATTAAATATTTCAAAATGTAACATTGTTTGGTTCACTCGAAAAAACTACCCAATAACATTTAATTATGATCTCAATATGCAAAGTTTATCCCGGGTTAATCTCATTAACGATCTTGGTGTCAACTTCGAAACAAAGCTTTTATTTAATTAACGTATTGACAAAATTACAATTTGCGATTGCTTGGATCTGCAGTTAGAAATTGCAAGTCTTTCTCAAACGTAAATACTTTTCGGTCCTTGTATTTTGCCTTAATATGATGTAAGCTTGAGTACACATCAATAATATGAAGTACTTTACACATCGTCCAAAATGTAGTATTTGAATCTGTGCGAAGAAAGTTTTGCAAATAATTTTTTTTCAAATTATATAGCGTTTACCCTGACAGACATTGCGAGCATACTAAATTGCTGTCTACCATAAAACCATCGACTGTTTGGAGAACCGCCGAATAAGAATGGTAATCTCATATCTTAATTTTCATGTTCCACGTCTGGGTTATCGAAGATAACCCAGACGTGCAAATCAAATTTAATAAAAAAAACAACCATTTTATATGTGTAAAAATTGTAACACGTATTCTAATAGTTATGATGTAATACACTTTTCAAAAGGCAACTTTTAGACATTAGATATTAATTGTTAGTTAAGTATAATTATTGTAACAGGGTTTACTTTTTTTTTATTGTACATTTAATGTATATATATATATATATATATATATATATATATATATATATATATATATATATATATATATATATATATATATATATATATATATATATATATATTGTGTTGTTACGCTAGAATTTTATGTAAACCCTACATTATGAGGAGAATGGCTTCCCTACTGGGCGACGTAATGTACATTCAAAGATTTTGAGTTTTTATCGTGTTCGTGATACCGGTGACCAATGAACTTGTTTAGAAGTTATTTCAAGTTAGTTCAAGTGGTGCATTTTGACATTCTTAAGTCTTGATAAATGTCCTTTTACGTCAAAATTAATATCACCAGCGCAGTAGTGTCTGTTATATATATATATATATATATATATATATATATATATATATATATATATATATATATATATATATATATTATTTATTTATTTATTTATTTGTACATATTGTATATGGTGTCCCAAAATTAATGGGACACAGAGCACTACTAGATTCCTTACAAGAAAATAATTCGATTGAACCCAACACGCTTTAGTACAAAAGTTGATATTTACTGAGATACGGAGTGTTTGTTAGTTGTGAAGAAAAACAATGAAAAATTCTGATTATTATTAAAACATTATAACATATTAAATTGCAAGAAAAATTATTAAAACAAATTCTCAACATGGCCTCCATTTACATCAATACACTTTGTTAAACGTTTAATGAAAGATTGTCTTATATTAAAAAATATTTCTTCTTTCGTGGCAAAAACATTTGCAGCGTTTGCGATTTTTTGTCAGAGTCAAATCGACAAATGTCATCAGTACCTATGATTCTTCTGTAATCGTGTAATTGTATTTGCATTGTCCTATAGTTGGACACTTATATGTATCTGTTGGGCAATAAAATATACATTATATTACTATTATTAAATTGTGTTAAATTTGCTTATTGATTATAACATTTTTCTTTATTAGCCTTTGACCGTTAGAGAGTGTTCTGATTTGCCCTCTTCAAGCCAGTTTAACAATATTTAATTTATTAAGGGCAGTCCGACCCGCATGTAAACTCAATGTTAACTTTATGCATGATATCTCAAAAACTTATAAGAGGTAGCAACTTCAAATTTTTTTTTTATTTTGAAGGTTGGCTCTCTATCTACTTCCGTACGGAGGGTTAAAAAAATAATATATTTTAAAATTTTGTTTAAAAAGTACTTACAATTGTTAATGAAAAAAGAATTGTTATGAATTTTTTTCTCAGCCTGGGATGTAAATTTTATAAAACCTTTCCGTACGGAACTAGTAATTATTGTCAAAAATATACAAAAATATCTTTATTAATATTGGCTACAGCCTTACATCAAAATTGTCAAAAAGAAAATTTTCAGAAAACGAAGAAAACAGTGAGGGCTGAACAAAAAATAAGGATACTTACAAGAATAGTTATGCTAGTAATGCCTAGAACTGTAGGATGGGTTGTCCTGGGCCTCCTCATCCTCATATAATTCTTCTAACTTCCTTTTTGCCCAACTTCTGGCCTGTCGGATTTTTTTCAAGGTCCAACACAGCTTTTTCCGCCTTAGGACACTGGCTATATCAAGTTTTTCATCGCTTTTCAAAGGCAAATATTTTTTTTTATTCTTAGTGTTATATATGGTTGTAAACACGAGATTTCAGAGAATAATAATCAATTAAAACCCAAAAATTTAAAAAAAAAGTTCCCGGTCGGACTGCCCTTCAAGTTATTTTAGTTCTAGTTTTACTAAAATTGTATTCTATAGTTGACTTTACACGTTTATCAAACAGCATACTTATGTTTGTGTTTTCACTTTTCATTTTTCATAAAACAACTCTAAAAGATATTATTACTATTGAAGACAATAATTGTAAGTGTAAGCGTTGGTATAAACATCAATACAATAATGCAACATTAAAAAACTCAAAAAGCTAAGTATTTTAAATATTTGTAATAATGATGAAAGTTTACATATTTTCATATGTCCGTACAACTCTTGGTAGTTTAATATTAAGGAAATACTCGAAATAAAAGCCTTCTTAAACTGAAATGTGTTTTACAATGTAAATTTTGTAAAATTACAGACAAATTTCTAACATACGTTGTTCCCTTAAAACTTAAATTTGAATATAGGAGAGGGGCGGGTAAATGTACGCACTTAAGCGGTTTTTCATATAACTTGAAAACTGTACATGCTATTCATATGAAATTACACGAATTAATAGACCAATATGTTGCAATACAGAACCTTTTTACGAAAAAGGTCAACCTAACATAGTTTTCATATTTTACTTCACTTTAGAAAATTATGCAATGCGTACAAGTACCCACCTCCGTTGGGTAATTGTACGCAGGCGTGGGGTAATTATACTTATGGAAGATGCAATAGTGTAGAGTTCAAAAACTTTAATAAAAAAAATTTAGAAAAAAGATATTTTACAAAGATTTTACAATCTAGCTATCACAGAAGTCACAAATATATCCTTCTGGCGTGTCCCATCCTGAACAAAGTGAGTGGGCCCATTTCTGGTATATACCGCACCTAAAACAAATTTCATTTTTGCGGTTGATATCTCCGCATACCAAACATATGTCGTTTTCGTCGTAGTCACTAGTGTCATCTAGTTCATCATCATCGCAAAGATAATCCTCTTTAAGTTCCTCCTCAGACTCTTCATCACTTTCAACTATTTTTCGTTTTAACTGTTTTTTTTTCTGTATCTGACCTTTTTCCAATTCGCACTTTTGCTTCCTCTCTAATGTTTCCTTTCGTTTGTGTCTTATTATCTCAGCTTCCACCAATAGGTCCTTATTTGGAGTTAACGTTAGTATTTAAGATGATGCTTTACTTCTACTTTTCCTTTTATTTTTGGTCTTTGATTCTGGAGTCGGAAGGGGCGATATAGTCTGGATGGAAATATGACTGGATTTATTA
Organism: Vesta saturnalis; assembly: GCA_036346205.1. NCBI lineage: Eukaryota > Metazoa > Arthropoda > Insecta > Coleoptera > Lampyridae > Vesta > Vesta saturnalis. The sequence continues at coordinate 734,720 of JARFJB010002353.1, read as the reverse complement.
GAGGAACTGATCTTGGAGGTGCCAGGAGTTGACTTATCTGCTGAAGTAGAAGGAGTTGGCTGGGATGGAGTTCTTGACGCAAGAGTGGAAACAAGATTAGGAGAGCCAGGATTTGTTTTACCTGTCGACTGCTTTGGCTGAGATTCGGTTTCAGTCGCTGATTCATCGTTACCTTCAATCACATGTTGGTAATGATTAGAAACAGCAAAATCCTCTACTCCAAATTGATCGGAATTAAATGGCCAAATATCAGAAGCCTTAAAACCCGATTCAGCCTTTTCTAACGTAGCTACCTTTTTGTAGGCTTTGTGGAAAATTTCCGCCAGTTCATTTGGAGTAATGCGTTCATACTGCAATAAAAATAAATCGCATTCTCTATTGAAAGCTCCCTTGAGAGGTCCGAAAAATGTTAAATCCAATGGCTGGATTTTATGGGAAGTGTGTGGGGGTATAGTAACTAGGGCAATACCGTTCGATTTGCAGAATTCCTATATCTTGAGAGATATATGACTTGAATGGTTGTCTAAAACAATCAAAAGTGGCTCCTCCAGACTTGGTTTTATAACATTTCTAAAATGGTGAATCCACTGATAAAATAATTCTTCGTTACTCCATCCCGTTGGTGAGCAGGCGTAGATTGCATTTGGCGGTCCATTTTTTTGAAGCACAGTTGACATTCTCTTTCGAGGGAAAATGAACATGGGTGGTACATATGCGCCAGTAGCACTAAAACAACAAATTACGGTAACATTTTTCCCTCTTTCCCCTGAAGTCTTTGCTCCAACTTGTTTAATTCCTTTTGGGCCTAACATCTTCGAAGGTTTTTGGACCGTTATAATTCCCGTCTCATCTACGTTAAAAATTTTATCTCCTTTAAAACCATATTTTTTTATCACTTCCTCCAAATTTTTGTAAAATAGTTTGACTTCATTTTCACTAAAAGCAGCAATCCGATTTAAACTAGTTGGTTCAGGTTTCCTTAGCGATATTTGTGGATGTCGTTTTAAGAACAATAAATACCATTCTTTTCCGGCAATTCTCTTCTCTTTGTTAAAATTGTTTTTAATATGGTTCTCCTCTGCAAAAGTATAAGCAAGTTTACGAAAATCTATCCGTGTAATCCCATAAAACAATTTAGCTAAGCTCAGGACGTGATTACACAATTCGTCCTCTTGATATTTCGTAAAAGTTGTATGTCGCCCTAACATAGGCCCCTGAAGTACTTTTCCTAAAGACCTTTCTTTCATTCTTTTTCTTAGTGTCGATTCGTGAATACCAAATTGTTTAGCGGTATTTCTAATGGAGGCACCATTTTCAATATGTGCAATTGCTTTTTTAAGTTGATCAAGCGTCCACGATCCCTTTTCACTCATTCGTAGGTATTTTCGTGGCATCTGAAAAAATTATGAGCTGTCACCAGTAATGGGGTAATTGTACGCACTGCGGGCAATTGTACGCACAACAATTGCGTACAATTGCCCCATGCGTCATACTTAAACAATTTCGATTATTATAAATTAACATATGAAAATATATAATTTTCCTATAGTATACATATACTCTAATGATCGGGTTACAATTGTATAAAAAAATTATTAATAAATCACATCTAATATGTGACTTACCACTTATTCTCTAGACGTATTATTCCTCTTGACAAATACCAATTTGACATTTACGGCCATTACTTTTTTTACACGTGGTATAAGTTTGCATTATGAAGCTACCGGTTCTAATGAGCAACGCGAGGTGACGCTAGTAGTAGTCCCAGTCGAATAAACCAAATACGACAACAAATACAGTTGTGCGTACAATTACCCGCTGCGTACATTTACCCGCCCCTCCCCTTCGCTAACTAGACAAAATGACGTCAACCAGAAGAATCTAACAACTGTTTAAATTTCCTGTTTAACTAATGAGATATTTACCATTTATCAGACATTTTAAAATTAGAACATAACTCAAGTGTTAGGTACCATACGCTGCGTTCCCACGTCCAACTTTTATAGCAATAAACACGTTACTTTGAAAATTGCGGGAGGTATTGTGTGTTGCCTACCAGCCGGTATATAAACTTCTCCAAGCGCAATACTGTATGTAGCAAGTATGTATACATCTGTGGTAGCAACTTCCAAAATTTTAAAAAGCAAGGATGATACCCAAATAGTCCAAAAGTCATTGACACCGTTGCAAGTTTTGATTTAATGGGCACCACAAATAGCTGTAGGCTAATTTTTATTAAGAAAATATGAAATCTACTCAGATAAGCACCTTTCGTTCTTAAAACGAATATTTCAGTCACAAGACATTAAAACACATAGAAATGATATACTACCACGGTTATAAACTCATGCAAAACCGCTTCTAGAACATTTTCGAGACATTTTTCATAACAAACATTTGTAGTTTTAAGTTGAGATTTATAAGGATTTTCCAACAGGAACTAGTTTTTTATCATGTACCTAATAAATTTTAAACTGCCATCCTGTTAAAAAATTTATTATACTGTGTACATAATAAAGTAAGTAAAATGTCACGATTTTTAGTGCTAATTAAGACTTCTCTTGACGTTACTCTTGTAAGCATTCAAGGATATCCGAGAAATGATCTTATTCTAGCCATAAATTCGACGTTCCCTGTGGATCAACCACGTCCCATCGCTCTTTATCACTGTCTTTAGTACTCATCCTGTTTATTTCACACGTACACTTCTTACTTCAGATTCTACATTTGATGATCTTGAAGGTATCAATTATAAAAGATATATTAACGCTACGCTACACTGAAGTGAGCTCTAAAATTTAATAAACACATGCAGCGGAACTTGATTTATTTTAAAAAGAAGAGCACTCATCTCAAAATTTTGTGCCTTTTAGTAAACATTAAGGAAGACGAGAAATAAGGCAGGCAATTTAGGAAAGTGCGTTCTCAAACAATCTTGGCAGCTTTAGTGAAGCTATATAAACGGTTGACAAGTCAGTTTCATCGTGATAATGTAGGTAAACATTTCTACAAGTCTCACCGAAATGCACGTATAACCTGAAAGAGGGAGGGTTAATGTAGTAAATAGGGGTGAAAAGTTAGTTATTAGTTATCTATTTTTATCTAGTAAGTGTTTAAGTTTATTAACCGAAAAATTTATGTTTTGTATTTTGTTACAGGAATGAAACCACGCTTGAAAAACCACTTCAGGGCTCATCAGCTCAGTGTATGGTTACGACTTATTCCAGAGCTGCATAGAGCGGGAATGGAGGATGTTGTTGCGAGACACAATCTTTTTAGAAATCACAATAATGCGGATTTATACGATGGAGCTGTACGTCCAGATCCGTTATCGCGTGTTAGTTACTATGAGCCTTCAGCTGATCTTTTTAGAAGACGCACGAATTCTAGTATACAATTAGAGTCACCTACAACTATGGATACTTTAGTAACAACTTGTGTTAGTGTTGTTTCTTCTGGCAATTTTAATCACCAAACATTTCAGAATCAGAATTCGTCTGCCGATACGTTAGCTAGTTTGGAAGCGGCGGGTTATGCGGCTTACAGTACAGCGTTAAGTGTTACAATAGCGATCGGATGCTCCCTTCTGATTCTAAACGTGCTTATTTTTGCGGGGGTTTATTATCAGCGCGATAAAACGCGAATGGAAGTGAAATCGCTACAGCAACAACAGCAGAGAAATCAAGCGAACTTTGAAGCTATCTCCAAACACGGTCATTACCACATAGGGCATTCACAAAGCACAAGCGTAATGGTAGATGTCGAAGATACATCCGCTATGATGTTAGCTGCCAATACCCAGCAAGACATCAACACCTTATCAAAGACCCAATCACATTTATGTCCAGCAAGCATTCAAATTTCAAATACGCTTAAGGCGCCACCATCTAGTCCTAATATAATGATGCAAAGTAATTGCATGACGCTTCCGAAGAATACAGGCGGATGTATGCAAAATTACAGTCAAGGATGTATGACTCTTCCTAAAAATACGACGCTTATGAATAATACAGCAAACGTAATTGCAGAAATGCAACAACAAGGAATTGTACAACCTCCTAACGGAAGTGCGACAATGCCGCTTAGTGTTCCTCGACCACCACCTCCGCCAAAAGTGAAAAGCCCACCGGAAAGTCAACCCCTCTTAATTTCGCATCATAATAACCAAGGAAAACAAGCGAACATGAGGGTTCCACAGGCAGCGATGAGCGAAATGCGCGTGTGATAAAATTAAGTGTTTAACTCCGCAGTGCCGTTATGCTCAATTCGTCCGAGAGTGCGGTATGAACGCATATTGTTTATAGTTTAAATGCGGCCTAAACGATGGCTTCAAATTTCCTAGCATATTATATACGAAAATACAAGATTTAATTATGAATGTTTGTATGTATAATAAGTGTACATTACTAACTTTGTTCCTGTTCTGTTTGCTGTGTCGAGTTTATTCCATTGTTTAACATAATTTAAGGCTCTACTGTTAAATCCTTTACTAACAAAATGTGCTCACTACCTTTTTATTTGATCAACTCATAGGGCGTGGTTTTTAGAGTTTGATATTTTTGTGCCAAAACAAATTATTTAAAAAAATGGCACTACCGCCGAAATTGACTATTATTTAACAAAATATGAAAAGTTGTGTAGATATACAGACGATCCGTAAAATAAAGAAAATGTGTATATAAATCAGTAATAAATATGTTTCAAATTTCAACGAAAAATAGATAATAGCATAATTTTAAATAAATTGACTTTTTAGGAGTTTAATACAAAAAAAAAAAAAACACAAAAGGATTAAATGTAATTTTTTTTCGGTGAATTTTGGAACTATTATAGGTAAAAAATTTCACAAAAAAAATACAATTGAATTTTAATACTAGTACATGTCCTGAAAAACTCAAATGTACTGAAAACTATTTGTATTCCGCGACTCGTTAACTGATGTTTTAAGTAATGTCACATATTAATTATTAAATAAAGATTTAATGAATTTGAGCGTAATTTTATTTGGTATGATATTTTTTAAACAAAAATTCTGATATAACTGAGCTTTGATTATCAATTGTGTATTGAGATAATCTTGGGAACTACCTGAATTTATCCAGAAGTAAAATATTCTTTATGAAATCCACGTACCCAACCGCAAGCGGTTATAATCTGGTGAGCCGATTGTCGCTCTAATAGCATGCCTATTATACGAGCCCCGTCCCATCTCAATTGGCCCACCAATAATTTTTCTTTTTAAATAAAATTATGCTAATTCACGGTAAATTTAATTTAAGTATTTATTTTTATTATCATTTGTAACAACATTTTAAACAATTTAAAACATGTAATTGCAACATTTAACTTTAAATTACTTTTTAATCGTTAAAAACAAGGAAAACATACAAAATCCAAAAACCTTTACCACTGTGTGACGCCACCTTTACTTTTAATTACGGCTTGAATTCTTTTGGGCATCGTACTTATTAAGTTTCGACACTCATCTTGAGTGAAAGTATCCCAAATATTTTGAAGTTTGTGTTTTAATTCGACTACGTTTCTATCTGGTTGTATTCGTAATCGTTTCTTCATTGCGTACCAAAGGGTTTCTATTGGTGACAAGCCGGTACTGTTTGCCACCCACTGCAAGAATGGGACATTATAGTCAGAAAGACATTTTAAAGATTTTTTTGATGCATGGCAGGCCGCCCCGTCTTGTTGGAACACAAAATTATTATTATTCTGCAATAAATCTGTCATTGTTGGAAGTAACGATTTTCTTAAAATCTCTAAATAGTTATTTATTGGTGTTTACAATTCCATCAATGAAGTGAAGTTTTCCAACACATCTAGCAGACGTTGAACCCCATACCATAACTGAAGCAGGAAATTTTACTTTCTTTTTTAAACAATCTGAATTGAAAGCTTCATTTTTCTTACGAATAACTCTGCTTCGATTGTCCCCAACACAAAACTTCAAAACGAGACTCATCACTCCAATGGACACTATTCCACTCATCACTCGTCCAATTAATGTGACTTTTAGCCCATTTAAGCCGGTTTTTCTATCGTTTTAATGTTAAGAGGGGCTTTTCTTTCGCCTAAAGAAAATCAGTAAAATTGCAAAAATTTTTTTTGGAAAAAGTTGCAATAAAATTACCTAGTAAGTTTTAGAACCTAACTTAAGGGCTTTTCTATGGCACGTGGATCTTAAAAACACTTCGCCCCACAGCATCGCTCCAAAGAACAGATAATTCACCATAGTTCGAACTCCTGTTTTTTCTAATAGTCTTCTTCAATGCCCGTCTATCAGAATCCGATATTTTGTATTTCGACGCATACCGAGGTTTTGTAGTTATTGTACCCGTTGTTTTATAAACTCGAATGACATTACTGCCTGTAAACCTTGATAAATTAACTAGATCGCCAATTTCCGCATGAGATTTTCCCTTTTTAAATAAATTGATAATAATTGAGCGAATTTTTTCTTCAACAACCTTTCCACGCGTCATTTTTACTAATAGTAAAAAAACAAACTTTCTTTTGTTGGACAAAGGCAAAGCCTACTTGATTATTTCAGATATTCAAAGATTCTTAGAAAATAATAAATTCGAGAAAAAGCGAATAACTATTTTTTTTTTGTATAAAAGTATGTTTTAAACAATTAAAAAATGATTTAAAGTAAAATGTTGCAATAAAATGTTTTAAATTGTTTAAAATGTTAATAAAAATAAATACTTAAATTAAATTTACCGTGAATTAGCATAACTTTATTTAAAAAGAAAAAATATTGGTGGGCCAGTTGAGATGGGACGGGGCTCGTATGTTCAGGAATAGAACTGCAGTAGTTTTGTAGGTGGTGCAAAAACTAACGCTAAATCAGTCTTAGTTCCTAGATTATGGTTCGTCGCAACCATTTGTGAATCATTTTCGATGATTAACAAATATGGCTCTCAGGGTACTCAAAGTCAATGAGTATAATAAAACGTGCCACTAAACGTTTAAGTACTTCTTTTATTTTGCAGGCAGTTTAAGGATCTGCTCATTCTTCATTCCTGTGTAAACTGTTTGCGTTGCTGTTTTTTATAGTATTGCCTATGTCGTTTCTTGTTTGTGCCAAGAAAATGCTTTTATTCTGGCAGTATTCGAGATATTGGTGATGTAATGTGATTGTGTGGTGTTATGTGATAGGTGATAGTTGCAGGAGTCATCATTTGTCCCATGAGGGTATAGTTTATTTTAGGACTGGGGTGTTTTTAATAAATTCTGAGAAACGGTGGTGTAAGTTACGACTTCCGGAATTTGAATTTTTGTTTGGATTTTATTGGTTTGGAGTGAAGTCTATGTTCGGAGATGGAGGCTTTAAGAGATTGGTGCTAAGGGCAGCGTGTTTTGTCTGTAATGATTTGAGTATGTCGGTGACGGATTATTTCTTACGTCCATCGCCACGTTGTTAAGGTGTTGTATGGAAGTCTGTGTATGGTCCGAAGTACTGCGCGTTCGCAGGAAGCAAGATATTCTAATTATATGTTTTTAGGCGACGCGTAACATCGAGTTCGCTCGTTTAAGATTAGTCTTGTGTATGTCTCACAGGTATGTTGTAATGTATTCCGGTGGTAGCCTATTACGCTTCCACGATGGGATTTTAGCATGTATGCATGGTTTCGTACATCGGCTAGCCAGTTAAAAGTTCTGCTCCAAGTCACTCCAATGGCTCTTAGATTTTTTTAAATAACGGTAGTCCGGAACAGACTAAGTTTAACCTAACATGCTAAACCATTCAGAAACACTTAAGAGGATGTTGAATTGCCAAGAGGTGGTCAACCCATGATAACTCTCAAGATAGCAACATAGCCTGAAAATTTAACATCGAATCCACATACAATAGCAAATAATCGACCTTTTTTGGCGGATGCAAGACAAAAACAAGTTTTGTGAACGTTAAATTTAATAAGATTATTACAACCTCATTGCAAGATACGTTATATGTTTTTATTGAATGAAATGGCCACTTAATGTCTTGAATTTATATAAAAAGTGGATTACTACTATTAGTAGACTGAGATGAACTACAACGAAGAGCTCTGTTGTCAGCAAAGCAATGGACCGGATTAGTCGGTGAAGAAATAATATCATTTATGTACAGTAGAAGAAGTGTAGGAGCTATAATTGATGCTTGTGGCACGCGAGTGTTAATTCCAACTTCTTTTGAAAAGAAGCCATTAACTAGGACACGTATTCGTCATTTTACAAGGTAACTGGAGCCACATTTGATAAGCGTTTCCTAACTCAAACGAGGTGAGTTTGGCAAGTAAACACCTACGCCAAACTTGGTAAAATGCTTCTGAGATATTTAAAGTGACTACAACTGTTTCACAGGATTGTTTTACTACAATGCCCCAAACATGGGGCATATATGAAAGAAAATCATCTGTTGAACTAACTAAAACCATATTAGGTGGTCACCAAGGAGTTTGTTAGATTCACGAAACAAAAGTAGTTGCTGATAGATAACCTTTACCGTTGACTTCAGACACTGTGGAACTTATGGCTAAAAGGATTGGTCGTGTCGCATTTTGTGGGAATAGGTTGAACTTTTGCTAACTTTCATGGTTACGGAAATTCCCTAGAAGACATAGAGCTTGAATGTAGCTTAGATAGAACTAATACTAGTTCGAGGAAACATTTTTTTAACACAATAGCAATGATACTGTTCGGACCATTCGCTTTATTGGGATCAAGCCTACTGATGATCGCTGTACAAACTTGTGTTGAAAAGAAATTGGTTTCATAGTGTATGAAGAAGAGTTGACTTGGGATAACATCTTCTCCAAAATTACAAGTTCGTAAATATATCCACAAACGATTGCCTCGGTCTACAGAATGTGCAAGCAGATTGCATTCCAGTTGTTCAAACAACATGTATTAATAATAACATTTTTGTTGATATTCTAACACCAACGTTTTAATAGATTTCCATTGGATGTAAAATTTAATTTTCAAAGGATACAAAACAAGCCTTATTGAACCAGTGTTGGAAACGAAAAGGACTGTACAATTTCGTTTTTTTAAGAATGTATAACCTGTTATCCAAGAGGATGACTTCAGATACTGAAGGAGCAATGTCTTGTGTGTTGCAACGAAATTCCTAAATCACTCCACTTAGCTGACAAACAGAGGAATTGGGTACAGTATGTTGTTTCTATTAAACACTGGCCAGATCGACCTTGGGGAATGAAGTTAGGTTTTATAAACAAGTGGGTTTTATGTAAGAAATAAGTCTAGAGAGTATGGTTAGGGTAATCAGGGATTTTTGTGGGTTCAGAAATCATTAGTGTGAGATCATATGGAATAGCAAATGTTTCTGCACTACCACTAGTGGAATTAGTAGCAGCAAATTTTGGATTATATTCCCGCATAAGTTTTAATATTTCAAAACATGATGACTGAGCGTTATCAGTATATGGCCTTTGATCATCAGCAAATCGTATATTTTCATAATCAATTCTGGCATTGTCCATTTCTACAACATAATGCTAATCACATAAATTATTGCCCTTTTCGGACATAGAAGAGGGTGAATTTAATTTTTTCGAACAAATAAGAGGTTTGTAAAATTCTCAGGCTTTTGCATTTTCACCCAAAGCCAGACGTGTGATTTGACAGAGATTCTCGCAATCGTTTGCTTCTACATGTACTTCTGCTTGATGTTTGCAAATTTTACCCAGTCGAACAACAAGACAGGAACAGCGACCAATGTCTATATTAACATTATATAACATAAGACTATTTTGATCGATTGGAACTTTGAATATCAAATCATCTATTTTTAATGTTACCCTTTTTAATATAACTCGAGCTCAAATGTTGTACTTTTAATAGATGATTTCCTTCACTGCATCATCTGTTAGGAAAGTGTCTAAGACGCTTGACATAATATTGCTCCATAGTTATACAAGTAAAGTCAACCAGTGCTACTACATTATAAGCTTTACATCGAGAAAGTACTATACCTTTACATAGGCGAACGCATACTTCGGAGAAATTATTCATATGGTGGCCATGAGCAGTAGTACTATCACGATAAGTTAAATATCAATCTACGCGTCGCGTTCAATATTTGATACTATATTCTGATCAATGAGGATATTTTTCTGTTACATCGTGATTTGACGGTTTATAAAAAGCAGCACTTGCGCCTTCTACGGTTGGTACGGGTAATATATTTCTAAATGAATGAGAAAAAGAAGAAAGCAATAATTTTGAAGCAGCAAAAGCTGTGTTAAGGACTTGCCTTTCCGCTTCGCTGTCATTGGTTATAAACCAAGTGGGAAATCTTTTTCAATTAAAAGCAGCTTCTCCAACAGCTCGTTTTACCACTTAATAATCCGTTAGATGGTTGTGTTTTGTTTAGATTTTCTGCATTACAAGATTCCTTACTATCAACAAACACAATACCTCTAGCACAATACAAATCATGCGCTCTTCTTATGAGAGGTATAATTATAACAGTAAAATGGTATTACGTAAATTTTTCATCAATACCTTTTTTTTCCATATTGTGGCTGCTTTTCTTCGTTTGTAAAAGAGAAATGTTAAAATACAGGAAAAAGTAAAAAAGGTTTGGCGATAAATTTTACTTCTAGCATTCCTTTTCCACAACGTGATCCCAAATTGACGCTTCGCCCTTGGCATACCAATATCCCACTTTTCGATATTTTGGATTGATGGAGTCATTGACAAGATCCTTTTTGTTCCTTTTTACCTGGAGTTTAAATGTTAACTAATGGATTCAGTTATCTCAAACAATTGTCTAGTTTCTGATCAGTCTAGTGAAGCTGACAATGCATCCGCCGTATTTGTGTTGTGTGTGTGTGTGCGTGCGTGCGTGCGTGCGTGTGTGTGCGTGTGTATGTTTGTTATTTATTTTTATTATGGCCGGCAAATCTTTTTTACAATATTTCAATATTAAGTTAGATAATCGCACCTCTACCTAAAAATCCATTACCTTTACATGCAGATGGTTTGTAATTGTATTTTTTGTAATTAATTTGATCACAATCGTAATTGTTGCATCACATTCCCAACTTTTTGGATTCCGGTTGAGATTGTTTTTCTACTAGCTGTGATAGCATTCATACGTTTTTCTGCAAAAGAGTTATTAGTTGTACATAGTTACCGCATGTATTTTCGAAAAAACGTCAGTTTAAAAGATGGTGCTGAATACGGCTGGTAGGATTTATCCTAAATCCTGAAGAAACTTTACCTCATAAAACCATAAATGTCGTAATCATAAAGTTAATAAGAAGACAAACTTCACAAATATTTATAGAAAACCCTGTATATTATATTCATTTGTTTTGTTAAGTAACAGGTTTTGCCTATGGTAGTATGATTGAAAGATGCGGTCTAGGAGGTACCATAGCAAAATTAGGAACATGGATATCCCGCTCAGAGTCTAGCACACTGTTACTGCAGGTAGGTACAGAATTGGCTAAGACACAATAATTTTATAATACTTACGAATATGCAAAAGTTTTAAGTTATAATCACTATCGCGCGCTATCCATTTTGTGTTACTTAACCTTGAATACTTCCGAATCCAAACATAAGTTGAGGGGTAGATAACGCTCACATGGCCGGGCCTATTTCCTACCCCTATGGCTCCTTTTTGGGGCCGTTTTTCAACCGCTACACGGAATTTTCATCCCTCTATGGTATTTCTACCCCTAATTAGCGGCTTTTGGTTGGAGTCAGCTTCTTTTCGGGGTTGTTTTACAACCCCTAGTCGGACTTTTCACCCCTTAATTATATTTTCTCGCCCTTGAAGACATTTTTACCCCCAATTAGAGCCTTTTTGGCTGGGGTTCGGATTCTTATCGGGGACGATTTTCAACCCCTTGATTGAATGTTCAGCCCTTGACAGTATTTTCACCCCTAATTATGGCCTCAACCCCTGGAGTGTAGGAAATATGCGGGCACGGGGCCGGGTCCTTCTGGCTTCATTAAGGCGGGGGTAAGACTAGGCCACATCCATTCGTTTTACCTGATAGGTTGTACGACTATTAAGGCGGGACTAAGACTAGGCCACACCCATCCTGTTATCTGATTTATTGTACGTGTGGTGAGCCCTCTGACTTCTGATTGGTCCTATGCCCCATCACCTAGTCTCTATGCTTTGATTGGAAGATTAAGTCTGCGTTGATTATGGCGGGATATTTTAATCTGTATTCTAATAAGGGTCCCTAATGATAGCTTATAAGATAGATCTTCGGAACTTTTTGAGGGCTGCGCCCCCTGGCTCTTGGTTGGAAATACGTTCGAGGCCTTCGTACATTGTCGTGAACTCTTGCGGGAAATTTAAATTTGTGTTCTAATAAGGGGGCCTTAATGCTAACTTGTAAGGCAGGCATAGATCTTCGCAACTTACTCTCGGGGCTTCACACCCTTGACCTCACTCTTGGTGGATTTATCTCTGCAGGTTATGGCGGGGGATTAGAATTATGGGGGCCTAATGCTAATTTGTAAGACAAGTGTAGGGATTCGCAACTTGCTTTCGGGGCTTCGCCTCACTTGTTATCGGAACTTGTTCGGAGGCCTTCGCGTATTGTCGTAATCTCCTTGGCGGGAAATTTGAATATATATATTATAATAAGGGGGCTTAATGCTAACTTGCAAGACAAATGTAAAACTCTCAGCCATTTTGTTATAATTACATTGTACCATCATAAACCTTTTAATTATGGGCCATAATCAAGACCCTCCAAATTTTATTTTGGCGGGAAATTCGAATTTGTGTTCTAATAAGGGGCCCTAATGATAACTTGTAAGACAGATGTGGGACTTCGCAACTTGCTATAGATGTTTCGCCCCAATTGTCGTGGCCCCTTTGGCTGGAAATTTGAGTTTGTATTCTCATAAGGGGCCCTAATGCTAACTTGTAAGACATGTATAGGGTTTCGCAACTTGCTCTCGGGCCTTCACCTCCTTGTCGTGCCCCACGAGCACAAATTTTGAATCTGTTAATGGCGCCATCTGCTTGTGTATAGAGTAATGAATGAATGTTTAAAAGCACATACAGACCCCTGTAATGGCTATGGTGGAAAATTTTAAATAAGGGGCTAACACTAACTTTAAAGGTAACCTCAACCTCAATCAAATCAAACAAGAAGCTGAGCTAACAATTCTTCATAACCTTCAGGTAACGATTCTCCCACTGTAATATACCTAGCTCCTATGGGCGACCGCTTACTTTGTAGATAAGGCTAACCAACACTTAGAGCTGGTACTCTCCCTAACCATGAGGGCACTGGTGTAGGAAAACAGTCGATCATCGGCAAATCAATCTCAATCAGCTGAATCTCAATCAATCAAATCATAACTTGCAGCTTGTAAAAATCAGCTTACAATTCAAGAATACTGGATTAGCTTAACTTACAGCTTGCTAAGACTAACCACATTTCAAAAATATTGCAGGATTTTACGTACAGTACTAAAAATACGATTTATATTTAAATTAGTTTAAAATGCCTTTACAACAACAAATCTATAACCAAACCCGAAATCAGGCCACTATATTATTTTACATACAATGAAAGTCTTGGCGGAAATACCTCTCACAAAATGGTCTCTAGATTTATAACCATGACTGAACACACTATTTCATTTTTAAAAATGGATAATTGCCGTGGGGCAAAATGAACAAGCTTTCGATAACACAATGTGAATTGAAACTAACCCCGATTTCGTTTCGCAGGACAACTGTAGGAATCTGTGCTTTATTTTACACACGGCTTATCATTATCTTAGACAGCCATAATAATAATAATATCACTCAAAACCGGAAATACATCTGATAAAAAAGGCTCTAGATTTATAAACAAGCTTGAACGCACTATTTCGGGTTTGAAAACGGATAAATACCCCGGGGGTAAATAAACAAGCCAGTTGCAACACAAAGAAAATTTACGTATTACCCTATTGGCTAGTTTTGTATACAATGATAAAAACAGTTAAATTAGTAAAAATATTTATAAAATAACGAATATAATCATACTTGAAAGCAATCCTCTATGTTAATTTACACACACACACATATCTGTTTTATTGGAAATACCACCGTCAAAGATGGTCTTAGACTTATAACAAGTTAAGGTGTAAGGGTTAAAATCAAAACGATTACTTACACGTATTGAAAATCGCCTTGACCGGGCTGGTTTTTGCTGTTCACTCTCACGCAGCATATACATAACACGTTTTGTTTATAACGTCAATATACATTAGTTAATGCTTTCCAACAGTTATTAATGTAAAGTAGTTAATAACTTCAGCTATTCAATTTCTTCTACCGTATTGGGGAAAAACCCCCAATTACTTAATTACGAGAAAGGCAAATAGACCTCGAAAAATGCAGTTGTGGTGTGCATGTTCTTTGTTCATGACCTAATTAGATTACACTTAGTTTTAAAGGTAGATTTGTTGGGTTGGAGGTAAACGAGTAGACCTCAGCAATATGACTATGTTCCGTTCTGTTCGCATCGGAAATACTTTGTTGCGCCACATTCCTAGGTGCGGTACGGTTTTACGCTACAGCCTGCGGCATCTCTGAAGGTGGGGTAGCTGGAATACTTACCTAAAACACAGTTTTTTGATGTCGCAGTAGAAAGTCTTTTCTTGAAAATTTCTTCAGACATTCACATTGAAACATTTTGTTGCGATCTGTAACAGAGGGAATGTATGAACAATGTATAAATGAACGGGTAGAGTTACGTGTTTTGTTATAAATCTTTTTTTTAACTCTTTTCTGATCTTTATTGGTTTGTAGCATTTATTACTATCATATATTACAACTGTTAAAACAAGAAATCATCTCCAGCGTTGCGAACGTGGACGCAACGTAACATATCGCCAGGAATAGGATAACATGAATGATGGATATATGAGGTTGAGGGGTAGAGTAGTGTACGGGCAAGGAAACAATAACAATGATAATCGGGATAGTGCTGCTGAGCACACATATTCTACCCAGCGTTGTATCTCACCCTACCATGTGCTTTGGGATGGTAGCAAGGTATTACCCCCATCTGTTTTCCAGAAACTCCGCAGAGCATGTAAGGTTTAATACATTCTGGGGAGAAGATACTGATTTTTCCACTATATCCCCCACAGTACAAATTATTCGTACGACTGATTCTATAGTTGACACTTCTAAACATACAATGACTTCAAGAGCAAGTTCCCCATCATCTCCCCAGGTAAGATCCAACAGGTTTTATGTTTTTTTAATTCTAATTTTTTTCCATTCTTGATACATTTCTAACGTTTTATTTCTTTTTTTACAGGTTACTGTTACCCCCCGTTCTTTATCTCCTGGGGAACCCCTGTATCCCTTTGACTTCATTCCCCTATCCTCGTCAACTCCTCTCCCCGCCGTCCCGCCAACTCCCATACCTCGGGGTATGGTAGAGAATATCCAATTGACATTGACCTCCCTTCAGGATTCCTCACCCTCTTCACGTAAGGTTCTGTTATCCCGCCCTCTACATTCTCCCCTATTACCGTGGACGCCCAATCCAGCAAAAACGATATTTATGAACTGACGACCGTAGTCATGGACTCTCTACAAGATTAAAATCTTGATGCGAATACAGTAATACTAGAGATGACCAATGCCGAAATCATTACTATCAGTGACGATGACACACCACTACCTATTGACATAGACGAACATAATAATATAATGATTCGTCAGCATATCATTCAGTGTTGAGGGAGTATGTTCTTCGTGTACTGGGAACGATTACCTCAACACTGGTGACTACGACTCCGACGTAGATATGGACCCTACCTACAGCTGTGATTCCCAAGACTACGACAATGACGCGTTACGACAAAAGTGACTGCTTCGCGAAACACGTACAGACTTTTGTAACGAAATCATTGTTAAAGATATAAACGATGAGGATAGCTTTATGGAGACTCACTAACAACATGCAACAACTCGAACGTAGCACTCAAGAACTGTCAGACGTAGTATAACAACTAAGTGCACAGAAACAGTTACATAAAAGCATACAGGACGATACCATTGACAATGGCAGGGTTCTAGATGCCTCTACGCAGGTCCATGATCATGGAAATATCGAAAAAGGTGACGACGACATGCACAACAATGATGACGAAAAACTTGACGATGACTGGTTTTGGGTTACCTACATCCCTATGACGATTAGCCGCACTATGCTTCCACCTCTATACAACGTTATGTGTGCGATGGCGTCAGGAGACAGTGCCACTCAACGCAATTCTGCGTTCCTTATTATCGCTGGGCGGTACTGGCTACTCTACGCACATCGCATCATCACATGGAACCGTTTCACATTCACGACATGCATTGTCTTGATACTACTTTGTTTATATTAATAATTCTTTGTTTCATTACAGCTGACAACCATAGTGCCATTCGTCCGAAATTATGATATCGTGATTACGGAGAGATCACTAGAAGAACAGCTGTACCGGGCCCACGCTAGGCTTGTAAAGTTGTACCTTGACTGGCATAGTGTTATAAGTCTAGCTATACTAAGTGGGTATGGTCACGCCATTGCACATCTGGATATGACACTGGAAACTGTCGAAGACGTTGCCGGACTTTACGAACTCATCCGAGTTCGTAATGCAGCTGTTCGATAAGTGGTCTTTTCAAGTGATCGAGACAGGGATAGTAAGTATATCTGACAGAGCTCTCCTACTTACGATTTTTTTTTCAGAGAAAAGTCCACCCCAATAGTACGACCCCAGACCAGACAGACTGACACTAACTGACTGAGCGCGGCGACTACTATACAGACAGACAGGTGTACATACAGACAAACAGACAGACAGACAGATATACGGACAGACAGGCAGGTACACACCACACGGTGTATGTGCTGAAATATGTCAATGATACTGTGAGTGTATACCACCATGTACCGTTGATGAACATCTGCTTGTCCTCTAGAGGAGCAACTTCAGACGATACGGTTGAATGCTTCATATGTGGAGTGCGCACTTTTGCACTTTTACTAAATCAAAATGTTTTATTCCTAGAAAAAAAACCATATATCTGAATAATACACTGATTACGTTTGTACATACAATAAATAAATATATTAGCATAACATTATCTTTTTTTAATTTTGTTCTAAGTGTGGTATCGGAGATGGCTATCTGAGTGTTAGTGACCTACATATGTTGTTTCACCTTGGAGCTGTGGTAATCATAGAAATATGCGACCTTGGGAAATTAGTGTATATTAGTGTGGTGTGTTCCAAAAGTCTCCAATCTTACCTACTCGTATTTCTACTTATTATTTAGCGTTGTCAAGTTTTGAAACTTCATTAGATCTGATTGGAGGTTTTATAGTTTTCGGGTTAATATGTAATGGACAAAAAGTAAGTCTTCGAGTGCATCATGTAAATGATGATGAAATTCCAGATATACTTCCAATATCAGACCCTCGGTCTCATCATCTGGGGTTGAAGTGACAACTATATTGTTATCCACCCATTCAAAGCCTCCGTAAGGGAGAAATTGACTCATAGCCAGCCATATTTATTACCGATATCGTTGTACATTAGATATACATCAGGTGTTGTTGAATCATAAGGAGGCATCTACTTGTTTGCACTGGATCTTCTCTTAGACTCAAATCCTTTCGAATACCACCCTAAACAAAGAGAAACATAACTTGATCTGTACGGAGTTCCAGTTCTTGCTGTGTACACTTCAACATAGCATCCCAAGTAAAACCTGGTAGTGTAGTTTTCCGCATGGTCCAAGTCATTTGTTCTAAAAACAACTTGACCTACACTGCACAAAGACATCTGCTAGAAAAAGAATATCAATCTTCATATATAAGTCTACATATTGATTCAACGTATTGCAGCTAAATTTGTTCTGTACCCCCTGCGCTCTACGATACATTTTTCGAAGGCAAGGCTTACGTTTCAACTTATAAAAATCATCTTGAGGGGGCAAACAGGGCTTATTAAAACGATCAAACCAATCAAAATAAGCATACGGCATTACACCCCTCTTAGTTTAGGTAATAAAGGAAATTTCAATTTGACATTTGAAAATTCTGTTATATATGATGATAATTTATCCAAGGATGATGCTATAAAACGAAAACTGTCTATAAATGAACAAGTTAATGTGTAACACCTTGACGTGTTTAGTAAAGGAAATATACTTCTCTTTGGTAATAGGAAGCAAATCTACAGTTTCTGTTACAACAAAATGAACATAATATCCGCTTAAGTTATGGAATACCACTGCAACAGGATGAGTGTTCTGATAGTTGACGTTACATCCCTTGTATGCTGCACCGCGGTAGTTGCCTTCTAGGATCAAATCATTATGATCTCAAACTTTTTTCTGTCCTGGCGTAAAGGGATGTCACAGATGTGGCATTGAGCAGTTGCTTGAAAATGGTGTATGCACAAAGAAACACGGTAGAGACATCTTCAGCACGCTGATTCATCTCATCAGCAAACCATCGCATACAATCTCCACTGCTATGACTACAAAAAAAAAGTATTCATCGCATGAATATTTGAGACAGTACCCCATAGCTGCCGAAATGTGGTTTTGGTATGCAGCTTTCTCTAGGATAGGTCGAGATCTGCACAGGCATCCTAGGGGTCTTGTATTTTATTTTTACAATTTTTAAGCTTGAGTTTAGATTAGAAATAACCTCTCCTGTCGCAGAGGATTCTTTAGCAAAAATGTAAGTCTAGCGAATGGACTAACATAATTACTAACCACTAAAAGAAGGTGATGTTCGTATACTAATTCCTCTCAAACAGTAAGCTATTGATGGTGAGCTAGTACACTGCTGAATCGGTATTTTTTTCTTCTTGATAGGGGACGAATGACGTTTCGGTGAAGGTTTCGCAAATATCTCTTCTACTTCCTACTCCTGCTTCACCCCTGGTTTGATTTTTACTAGCGGTTCGATTTGCTTTTTGATTTTTGTGAATGATTCAGTGAGTTGTTTGTAAGATTTAATGAAATCTTAACCTAACCTAACCTAACCTAACCTATAAGATAAACAGGTCTGTTTTAGACGGGGTATGTTTTAAACGGACCTCTTTTGAACAGATCTGCTTTGTATGCTGTTTTAACAGGGGATGTTTACTTGCACGCTGAGTGTTTCCAAATGACGTTTGAGTGATACTGCTACGTTATTATATACTCTATACCGGCTTCAAACGCCTTCAACGCTTCCATTTCGAGTTTTACGTCTACAATCGTGTACTTAGAGATACATTCTGTTTTGAGCAATCTATTACAAGTATTGGGTATGTCTTAAAATGTGATCAGTTGAACAGTTAAACAATGCATGCTAATATTCATGATTGTTGGTGGCGTAATAGCCTGTAGATTGCTGACATTGAAATCTAAATGCCATCGCTCCGGATGGGCAACTTGCTGAGTTGAGTTGTAAGTTTAGATTACGAATCTTCATGTTATCAAAATCTGCCACTCTTACCGTCATTGAAAACTTTTTCTCCTTTCAAAAAGCCACAATTTCCCATCGAGTATTGATTGACCATGAATCCGCCTGTGCGTGTTTTAAAGCTGGAAATTCGTATAGTTCTCATTGTCAAAACAGAATCGTAATGGTTGTGTTTTTATTGATTCTTTAGAACAGGCCTAGTTTGGCACTGTCGCTAAGCGTCATATGTAGAATCTTCCATTGAATTTTGCTTAAGGTTTTTTTATCATTATCTGCGGTACCCTTATAGCAATCCGCATCGATTCTTGAACGTATAAACACCAATTCCTGTCGCATGTTCACGATAACTTGTCGATAACCTTCCATACCTCCGAATATGTGTTTTAGAGGTATGCAGACGGCAAATTGGGTTTTTGTTGCTTTCAGCATGTTCCTCGTTTTTTCGCGACCATCCCAAATGCTGGAAACATTTGCTTTCATTCAAAGTGTACGATACGTATCCTTTGAAAGCAGATGTTATACAGGGATCTCTGCATTTATCTACTTTCTATGCTCCTAGCTCGTCACGAATTTCTTCGAAAAGGAATGCTGCAAAGTTGTTTGTTAGGTAACCTATTTTTAGACCCTTCTTCCGCTGAACTCCATTGAATTTTACTGTCTAAGTACATGGAACTAT
This sequence comes from Vesta saturnalis, assembly GCA_036346205.1. Classification (NCBI taxonomy): domain Eukaryota; kingdom Metazoa; phylum Arthropoda; class Insecta; order Coleoptera; family Lampyridae; genus Vesta; species Vesta saturnalis. The sequence continues at coordinate 714,555 of JARFJB010002353.1, read as the reverse complement.
CATATGTGCGGTGACCAGACCTTGACTCTGTATTAGTATACGGATCTCATCGGAAAGTCCTTTTTTTGACGAACCATGCGGAAGATATGTATGAATATTTGACTTGGTTATGGTTTCATCAAAACGTGCGCTTTGAAAGATGATCAACGAATCAGCCATTTCTACGCTACCCAATAGACTGATTGACGGGCAGGTCCAGTGCTCGAATAATTCGACTATCCTTCACATCTTTTATTTATATTGTTATTGAGGAAAGATGGAAGCGGACGTTGGTTAGTTAGTTAATTTAATTGAAATGTTGCCAATAGTGATGGTATTTACTTCCAAATACTACGGATTGCGAAGAATTTTATCTAACCGATAGCTTGGTGGAACAGACACGTGTATCTCGTTCAAAGCGTTGGTCAGATTTCTGTTTATATATGAGCCCTTGACAATACTATGCTCAATGTAAATACTTGTATGTTTGACTATTTGTCCTTGCTTCAAAGCCTAGCATACGTCTAATGGAATCCTTTTGGGTAAAATTTATGGAAAATCCACAGCTAAGCTCGAACTTGAACGTGTTATTATTTGCCCTTAAGCTAAATTCACCTGTAGATATGTGCGATTCTGCATAGAGGCTCAGTTCTTCCAACTCTTATGCGCCAGTGGAATTGTAATGGCGTTCATTTATGTGCATTTTAATATAATAAAACTTATCGTTTCCCGCGTGTATATTTCTTAAGCTATTACAACCGTCAAATCCAACGGCCCCAATTAAGCAGGTTTTATGGCGATTAAGTTCGATCAGAGCATATAAGATATTATTCGCTATGTTACTAACACCCTTTATAACGAAGGTGATTTACATGGTGACTATGCGTCCGCAAATACCGTACGCCATTTATATAGAAACTTTAAACAGGCATGTTAACAACTTGTGGTACCAAATTGTGGTTCTAGAGCATAATTATAGAACATTTTGCAATTGCGTAAGTAGTCAAAAACTTCTCTTGTTAGCGGAATATTTCTCAAACTATCATAGTACCATACGCTACCATCATGTTTCTTGTAACTAACCCAATCAGTGTCACGCCCCTTTTGACTATCTAAATTGATAATACCAGCATCGTTATTCCAGGGTAACTTGGGTATATTATCTCTCATAAACACACCCCTAAAGTATGATGCATCTCTTCCGTGCTTTCTACATCAGCCAACGGCCTATCCGGTTATTTGTGAAATCTTTTTATTGGTTTCGAGTGCGAAGCCATACTTCCTCCTAAAGCGAAAAAATAAAAAAAAAACAAAATAAACAAATATTAAATTAAATAAACAAATAACTAATCCGAATTTCGGAAATCTAAATTAAAAATGGTTAAAGTATTTGGTCCCAAATAAATAACAGCAAGTCCGGTAAGTAGCACGAGAATCAAGAACGGCGTAGAGAACAAATATGTGATTAAGAATTATGCAAGAAAAAAAATATTTTCATACAGTAATGACGCACCCAATATTTTTTATATCTTTCTTGACATGAATAAAAATACAATTGCCTCAGGTCGACCTACAAGGGGCGGTCAATGTCGAAACAGACAGGCCCCGTAGTTGACGATTATTCAAGGAATGAATTTCAAGTTGGTACGTGGAATGATAGCGGTATGCATGGTAAAGAAGTTGCAATTGTGAATGTAACGTAAGAAAGTGAGCTTGATATTCTTTGGATATCGGAGACCAAGCGGAAGATGAAAGATGGAATCCTCGCGCTATTGTCAGGAGTTGAGACTGAAGTGCATGGCGCAAAAAGACCGTGAGTAAAAGAGCAAAAAGATGTGTTAAACAGTACGAATTGGTTTCCCTCCGGGTAATGTAGAGTAGAATGTAAGTGTAACTTCGAAGAATTTTTCTCACTGCACGCTATGCACCGGTGAATAGAGAAAGAGACAATGCGTATGAGAACTTCTGGAATGATGTTGAGAACGTGTTGAACGTATGTAAGCCAGACGAAGAATGGTGATATTGGAGGATACAAATGGATGAGTGGATGTACAAAGAGAGCACAGTGTACGCGTTATACGAAAGTTCGGAGACTAAAAAGTCAATGAGAGTGGTGAACATCTATGTGGAGAGAAATCTGTTTGTATGTAATACGTGTTTTAAAAATAAAAATGTGCATATCTATACATGGCAAAGAGGTGAACCTAAAAGTATTATTGACTTTATAGTGAATAAAGAACCACTTAAAACCTGGTGAGAGATACAAACGTAATTCGGATCGTAGTGTGGATCGGACCACTTTTTGGTTGTATCGAGAGTGTGTTTAGGGAAAAAGTGGGTTTGGAGAGGGAAATCAAACGTAGTGCGCACGTTCAGAATTAGGTTGTATTAACCAGTAGATAATGGTACGAGAATGAAGTATGCTGGTGCTGTACGTAATGAGCTGAACATATGTGAAGCAGTGTGTAACGAAGAAATAAAAGACACTGAAGGTGAATGGACAAGCTTGAAATACTGGGTTATCATTTGTGCCGTGCAGATATGTGGAAGACTATAAGTAGACAGAAAAAACGTGCATGGTAGAATGAATAGGTAAAAAAGGCAGTATGTAAGAAACAAGATGCGCACATGGCAATGATTGCTGGAATAAATAACACTGAGAAAAACCGATTGTATGTGGTGTACACAAATTAAGAAACAAAGAAACGAAAGAGGCAGTGAGAATGAGCAAAGAAGAAGTGATTACAGTGGAAGGAGAGAAAATGCAGAATAATTTTGAGGAAAACAAAAAACTCTTCAGGATGTGGGTCGAAAATACAAAACGTGGCTCAAAACAGAACGCTGCAGGAGTCATGTAAAGGAGCAACAAAACAGAATGGGACGAATGTGAAGTGAGCAAATGCTGGCAAGAATATTTCCGAAAGCTAGACAGTAGTGAGACTGAAGGTTTAAATAAGGAGAATGTAAAAGGAATGGTGAATGAACCTGAGAAGGACATTGGGTTAAAAGAGTTAGAGAAAACTGTAAGCAGGTTGGAAAACGATAAAGGAAGAGACGTGGATGAAATTACAGGTGATGTGCTAAACTATGGAGGTGCAAAGCTTATACTGAGGATTGTGTGAATTATCTAATGTATTCCATAACTGTCAAAAATTTCCGAGTGATCGGAAGAGCGCGATCATTGTACCACAGTATAAGGGAAGGGGGAACAAGGGTGATTGCAAGAACTACGGAAGAATAAGTCTGCTCAGTGTACTTGGTAACGTATTTGGAAAAGTACTGATTAATAGAATACGAAAAACTACATAAACTAATATTTGGGATGTGCAGGGTGGCTTCATGCCAGGAAGAGGATGTGTTGATCAGATGGGCGCTCTGCAGCAGGTGATTGAACATCGTATAAGTATATAAAAGAAATTGTACTGTGCGTTTGTAGATCTGGCGAAAGCATATAACAGAGTGAATAGGGAGAAGCTGTAGTAAATATTAAAGGAATATGGCGTAAGTAAAGGTCAAGTAAACGGGATAAAGACAGTATACAACGGTAGCCGGGCATATGTTAGGGTGAGAGGATATGTGAGTGAATACTTTAATATCGAGCAAAGAGTGCGATAAGGCTGTGTGACATCACCGCGTTTTTTCAATGCATACGTGGATTGATGTGGTAAGAATGTACCTATATAGATGTTGTAATGGTTGGTGACGTAAATGTACTTAATTCTGGTGTATGCAGATGACAGTCTTATTACGTGACAGCACGGATGAGATACAAACTGCTCTGAGTAAGTTTGATGTAGTCTGTGAGTTCATGCACCTAAAGGTAAACGTGTTGTAAGGAAAGTGATTGGAAGTGTAAAGCCCCTGCGTCCTTTACCACATTATCCCATCATTAATTATTTGCTAATTATCCTGTGTTAATCAAACTTTGCAGAAATGATCAAACAATGAATTTTATATCATCTCTGACGTTAATTTCAAAAATATCGAAAGTTATTTTACGTCAAAGTCCCCTCCAGACGTTCCGCCAACCATGACCTGAAGATCCCTGCACAGAAACCGTGTCGCCTACCGCGTATTCTGTATGAAACCGCGAGACGTGCTACCGTACTGCCTGCTTGCGTGTAGGGTCGTTGCCGCGACCACTTGCTCGTCGATCCATTTCGTTAATATCTACATGTATGCAGATCCGTTCCGCCGTCGCTACCAAGAGAATCCGATCCGCGTGTCTGCCGATTTTGTTCACGTTACATTGCTCCACCAACCTGTCGATCGTTGTGTTATAATATTAATCTGTTTACGTCGAGCATAATTTGTCGAGACATCTCGACAACGCCACCTGAAATTCATCTCCATATAACCAACCTGCTGGTCGTTGTAATCTGAGGTTAAAGGTACGTAAGTTTTATTGCACAATATTACACAATTTGCAGATTGAACGATGTCACGCCGCGCTGAACGTCCGTAGTCATTTTTCATTTACTCTGTTGGAAAGATAGGTTTTCGCAGTCCCAGATTCTTGTAAATAATCCTTCATTCGACACCTAGTACACTAGCTAACACTCCTGCGCCAACCACATGGCAAAATAAGTGATAAAAACTAGCAGTTCCGGAAGCCTGCAGATCACATTACTGTCAGACGCCGCTTGTAGATCACATTGTGATCTCCCAGTTCTATGAAGACGCTCCACGTTTACGTCCGGGAGTTTTATATTAATCTCGTCAAGAGTGAGTAACCGTTGGGACATCCGATCGCAATTCGCGATAAATCCGCCTCAAGGAGGTAATCCTGATTTAAGAAAACTGCATCCGTCCTGATTGCTTATCGCGATAACCCAGACTTGAGGGAGAAACCCTTATGCAAGTCTACCGTACCTCTAAAATAAGTTAGTTTATCCTGTACCTGAAAAACTGTAAACTAAATTGTTCTGGAAGGTTTAAAGCACTTTAAAAGTGTCATTATTGAACACAGCACTGACTTAGCGCCACCCTGGTAGCTACTCGTGACGCAATTGAACCCAGAAACGCAAAGAGTTCCTAAGGGTGCCCGCCGCCCGAACCCAGACTATAATACGAAAGTATTCATTTCATCCCGAAGAGTTAGATAACTCGCAAAACTACCATTTCTGGTTTTAATACAATTTCCGCTAATTATTAAATGTAATTAGGCTAGATCTTAATGCATCATAATTAAGATTGTCCTGTATATAGTTAATATAAACTATTAGTTAATAAAACGCTGCTCATATTAATTAGTTTCGTGAAATCATATGCCTCATTCGAATATAATAATTGCATTAGCACAAACTCTACTTTATAGTATTGATTTTTTTGATTGACCTTCTAGCGAGCAAGCGCGAGCATTACCCCCATTGTCGTTCTAATCAACATTGAGATACCGTTAGGATGACTGTGCGTAGGCCCTCGAGTAGCTTCTCTTTGCAGGGCCAACCATAAAACGTTTAAATATTTAGAAAGTCATTTTAATTTGGATTTGTTATAATATTAACATACAAGTCCCGAATAGGTAGTATTAAATTATATTTTCACAGAAACGTCCCAAAATCCCGCAGAACCAATTCAGACCAGGCGTCACACCGATAACTTCTTTAATTTCGTATTTTTCATATTGTAAAATGGTTTAGTAGTTTTAAGTTGAAATATTTATTATTGTAAAAAGAATAGGGAATACAAATATCAAACCCTTGTATGCTTATCATTCAGTGTGTACTGTGAATAGCCCAAATAGAATCTAAAACGAACTACCCCCTTCTTGCAAGTACAAGAACCGATTGAGCAAGTCTGAGGCAAATTAGAGTAAACATTTAATTATCGTAAGCAAACAGCTTACAGAAGTATGTGAACGATAATGAAAAACGAAAGCATGAATCTGGCTGCGAAACGAGCAATTTACAACGGAGTGTTCGTCTCGTCAGTACTATATATCAAAAAAAAACACGAAATAAATATAAACGCCGTGGGTACTAGGTTCCCGAAAAGCGCATGTGGTAAAAAGAGAAGGGATATGATGAAGAATGAGTGTATAATGATAGAGTGTGGCGAGTAAAAGGCGATGGTAGATGGTTATAAATACAGTAGGGTTTGACCGCATTGAAAGAATGAACAATGCAAGATTAACAAAGCAAATATATGCGTCTGAAGTTAGAGGTAAGACCGGGCCTGGCCGGCTGCGTATAACATTGCTGAATGCAGTAGAATGTTTGACAAAAGAAAGAAAGATAAGGAAATTTAAAGATAAAAGGGCATGTTGGACACAATGTATACGTTTTGCGGAATGAAAAATAAATAAGTGGCAAGCATTGCTTTGCACACCTCGCAAGCGAATGGCGTGCATGTTATGTAATGTAAAGTGCAAAATTCACCCTCTTTGGCAACGGGAATTAATCTGGGAACGGTTACTTTTCCCTTCCCACCTAAAATTTTCACTGCCAATGTTGCTGTCGTAGTAGCTAATTTTACAAGATTTGTGGTATTATGACTTGTGTAATTCAAGTAAACTGATACGCTGTCGTTTTGTTCTCTTCACACTCATTCCAAACTTTTTTTGCCTTCTTTATACTTGCTAAGCGGCTGTTCTTTCACAAAACATTGTGTGGGATGTCTTAACGCGATCCCAAGAGTGTTTTCCCAAAATATGATCCGCTGGGTATCTACTATCAAAGTTTTTACTATCCCTGTAACTGATGTCGTGAGCTTTACAATGAACGTCTAAAAGGGTGATACCGATATCAACATGTAGAAGCCTTTTTATCTAATTTAGTTCCACGACTACAATACTGATACTCGGGAATATGGAGCTGAATATGAATCTTATTAATGAGCACGAGCACTGCTCCGTTTTCCAACTAACATTATTTGCATGGAGAGAGGAATTTGGACATTTTAACATTCTATTCATACACATATGTGATACATGAAATAGCTAGGTCAACAATGCAACAGTTCTATCACACATACTATATTGTCAGAATTTATGTTATAATTGTAATTGAACACATCGTGATAAATCTTCTCGTAGTTGTTGGAATAATGACCAAACTACGGCGGTTGTTGTTCACCTGTTCGATGAGATTTTGGAAAATGCAGGAAAGACCGTATGATTTCAGTTATTCCAACCGATAGTTAATAATATCCTTTAAGTTGAAGAGCTCTTCAATTTCGTTCTTGTTCAACGTACAGCAACTCTTGTCGTTTTGACAAATTGTCACGCTTTTTAATATTGCTTCTGATGATGATGAAAATGCACCTTTCACTGGTTCCATATTATAATAAATGGTAAAGGAAGCAACTCCGAACTTTGCTCGTATTCAATGTCCGTCTCCTCGTTAATGTTTGACCTATCAATGTGGTTTTCAGTCTCTTAGAAACGAAAGCAGTTCATTTGAGTAGCATCTTCTAACCTTCTCTTTCTATTACGAGGATATCTTTTGCGTATACGGTTCTTATATTCGTATATTCGTACTTCATTTAACTTCAACGTATTTCGGAGAATTGACATCGAATACATTGTAAAATCTGGGGTAGAACTACACCCAGCATTACATCACCATCACGAATACATGAAGAAGTTATTGCAGGTATTTTTGGTATCCATGTAGAATCTTTGCAAATTCATCCGAGTGGACTCGCGTTGATGAATTTGTAACCGCGAATATACATTTTATTATTATATATCGTTTGCCATGTCTCATACCATTATTAGGATGTACAAGGGAGAACAGTTCTTGGAATCTGTATTATATACCTCAATATGATGTTGCTCTTGTAGTATGGGCGATAAAATACATCCCAATTGTTTTATTTTGCGGTGGAAACGTAATCCATCCATCGCCAAACCTTCCCACAGCCTTCTTCTTGCATTATGATAAGCCAAGGCCTTCACTACTATATTATACACTACATATTTAGGTTCATCAATAGCAACTCTCTTCATCATGATCTACCTAGTCTTCATTTAATCAGGAAATAAAAGACATTTTTGCAATAAAAAATTATATAATTTATTTCCAAACAGTTGTACATAGATATATTTTATTATTTTTAAAGAAATGTTAAATTAGTTGTCTTTCCTGCAGTTCCGGTTCTGGTCGTGTAGAACGCGTTTTTCTGACACACCAAATTTAAGGTGGAAAAAATTCTTCGAGAATTGCACGTATAAAGCTTAAAGGGGAATATCATGAAACCAACAAAACTATTTGTTCCAATTTTATTATCCTAGTTAACTACTTAAAAAGTCAGTATTTATCGATTTCTGGGACTATTTTTGGAACTTTTCCAGTAAAAGCTACTTATTTCTATCTGTTCCCATTTAGAATTTCAAAGCGGCATCCATCCCATCTTAGCGGGTGAGGCTATTAATTTGAGGTTACTGTGATTTAATAACTTCTTCTTAATATTTGTTATAGATGCCTTGATCACAATTTTTAGGACTGGTTTTTAATGTCAATTGCACTATCATAAGCTTAAATAGGGGACCTAAGCCTATCTACTTGAGTATGTAGGACTTTTGTTTTAAGGAAGTACAGTTAATTCAAGATTTTCTTTCAATATTTTATTTTACTATAATTAGAACATGGGAATCCCACTAAAACGTTGGAAATAGAGAAAATTAAGAGAATTTGTTTAAAAAGTAGTTAATACCTAAATATTTCTTTTGGAACTCTTAAGATAAGTTCATGTATGGCCTTTTAATTTTACTCCATTAATGAAAAGAATGTATTAAGGCGGGAAATAGTTTGTCGTTCAGAAATCTAACTAAAATTCAATTAGGCAATGCTGTACGTACGAAAATGTGATTCATACATTTTTATTAACATGTCTGAAGTGTTAGTATAGGGTTACTTAAAATATAATTATCAGAATATTCACTAACTAATTCTAACACATAAAATAATTTCTAATTACAAAATATTTGTTCATATTATAACAATTTCAAAATTCTGTACTATGCGGTTTTATTTCTTGTTTGAGCAAATCAAATTTTAGCACAACGGCATACTACTTAAGACACTTTCCGTTGAAGCAATAACCAGGTGATTTATTAAAAGAAATAGTATATACCTTAAATTTGCTACGCCATTTATCATGAAGGCTACTATACCTACTTTTCTGATTTTTTATACAACCATTATCTTTCGAATTACTGAACCACTGCAGAATAACTACCCTTCATAATATATAGTACGTAAAATATAATTTGATAATTCCACAAAAACTAAACTCAATGCATCAAAATTGTTTGATAAAGAATAGTAGGTATATTAAAACACAGGCTTCAGAATGATACCTATTATAACACGAGTTCAAGTTTTGAACCTGGGCCGCGGGAAGATTCAAATGCGGGGATAATTAAAATTTTGATTTGTTTTAATTTAGTTAAAAACAAATTAATGCGCAAATGTGAAACTATCTGCAAATTGATACATCTTTCAAAATGCTGTTTTCCCATTCTTATACAATTGAAAAACTGTTATTAATTTGATTAAAATTAATAATATTATTATAAGTTTAACCCTAGAATGGTATCGTTCGTAAAATTTACGTAACGTCCATCAATTTCTGATAGTACGCCCGTGTTTCTAAAGATTTTGTCTTCCCCCTCCAGCAGTGCTTCTCCGGGTCTATCACATATTACGTCATGAAATCACGTCGATTAGTTTCAGTCAGTTGCTGAGTGGGAAGCGTCGCAGCAAAAGTCAAGTCGTAAAACTTACGTGGTGATACCATTAAGCCATACACTTTTAGTGTACATTTGACGTGACAATACCGTTTGCATATAAATTTTACTCTGCCGGTATCTTATAATTGTAATAGAATTTAGCTGACATTATGGCTTCATCCTCACGAGGTTTATCTATCGAAGAACTGGAACGATTTTTGTATGAAGGTAGTGACAGTGAACTGGAAAATAATTTAGAGATTCAAGAAGATGGTGAAGATTCCGATGATTCCGGTAATAGATCTGACCACGAATGGCTACCTGAAGGTGAATTTGAGAAACATCTAGATGAAGTGTGAAAAAAAAACAGAAAGGTACAGGAAGTTTTCGTCTCTAAAGGTCGAAAAAAACGAAATGTTACCAAAAAAACTGAAGAAGGTGTTTCCCAAGAAAACCATAAAGAAAATGTTTCTCAACAAAATCATGTAGATCAGGTAGATCATTCTATGTTATTTCTATTCGTTGAAAATAATTTGAGGTTTTTTTAGATACCAGTCCCAGGTACAAGTTCGTCTGCTTCCATTAATAGTTACCTAATTGTTCCTGATGAAGCTGTGTTGGAAGGTAAAAATGGATACCAGTGGAAAACAACTCCTCCATCGTCGACAGGTAAAACTCCTTCACGTAACATTGTTCACATAAAATCTGGACCTATTGCACCTTTGCGGAACATCATAGATCCTTTACATGCTTTCCAAGTGTTCTTACCGGAATCTATCCTAAATAAAGTAGTCGCTCACACAAACGAGCAGATATAATTAGCTCAACAGCGCTATAAAGCTCAATCTGGAACTCAATCTAAAACTAATTTAGATGAATTGAAAGCACTACTAGGATTGTATATACTCGCTTCTGCCCTAAAAGATAACCATCTTTCATCTGAGATCATGTTTGATAATACATATTGCGGTACACGTTACAGGGCCACTATGAGTAAAAAAAGATTTGATTTTCTCTCTTCTTGCTTACGATTTGACGATAAAAGCACTAGAGGGGAAAGAAGAGAAGTAACTAAGTTTACACCAATATCCGAAATTTGGGAAGAGTTTATTGAAATATGCAAAATATCTTATAAACCAAGCTCATACGTAACAATAGATGAACAATTGGTGGGATTTTGGGAACGGTGTCCTTTTCGCATGTATTTACCCAGTAAGCCGGCCAAGTACGGCATTAAATTTATTTTACTCTGTGATACTTCAACGAAGTATCTCATTGATGCACTTCCATATGTTGGAAAATCCACTAATACTTTTGGACAACCACTGGCGGCGTACTGCGTGGAATCTATCCATGGCTCTAACAGAAACGTGACAATGGATAATTGGTTTTCCAGCATCCCTTTGGCAGAAAAAGTACTTCAAACTCCTTATAAGCTAACTGTACTTGGAACGTTAAAAGAAAATAAAGCTGAAGTGCCATCCAGTTTTATTGTAAATAATAAAGAACGACAAGCGGGTACGTCTTTATTTGGATATAGTAGCAGCAATTTATCCCTGCTATCATACAAACCAAAGCCACAAAAATTGGTGCTCTTGTTATCATCTATGCATCAAACTAATTCTGTAAATGAATCCAATCACAAACCAGAAATGATAAATAATTATAACTCAACAAAGGGGGCAGTGGATACCTTTGATCAAATGTGTGCAAATTTGAGTTGCAACTGTAAAACAAAAAGGTGGCCTATGTGTGTCTTCTACAACATAATAAATATGGCATGTATCAATGCTTACATTTTATATTCCCATAACGTCACATCCTATGGTGGAAAGCCTATATCTAGAAATGTGTTCATGTTTGAACTGCATAAGCGTCTTACATATAACTGGCAGGTTCAACGTCTAAATCGTGGGGTCAATCTTAGTCGAGAGTTGAAGAATATAATTTCTGATGTTACAGGACAAGATCAAGGAGAAAATCAACCGGGCGAGAGAGAACAAAAGGGTGTAAGAACCTGTTGTAGAATATGTCCTAGCGCAAAAAAAAGAATGACAACCACATATTGCCTAAAGTGCAATAAAGCAATATGTGGTCAGCATCAGAAAAAAATTTGTTCAGATTGTTGTCAGTAGTTTAACTTTATGTTTGTGTTACCTACTTATTTTCAGTATTTTTTATAAATTTGTTTTAAGTTTTTTTCTAATAAAAATAGTTCAAAATAACATTTTTTTTATTTGTTTGACCTTTCTGTGATAGAAACCATGCAATCAAAAAATAATTTTCGCCCAAAAATCACAAAAGTATTGTAATTCTAGAATCACGTAATATTTACGTGGCGATACCATTAACCAACCTATAAAACACGATACCGTTCTAGGATTAAGCTATAATAAAATAAAAATGAAAGAACATAAAGTGTATTTTCACTTTTTAAAATAAAATACAGGGTGTTATTATAAGTTCAAAGGTAAATATGTAATTAAAAATTATTATTAATTTTATTAAGTACATAAATAAAAAGTTTACCTCGAGTAGGATTTGAACCTACGACCTGTACTTTGGTAGAGTACCGCTAAGTACAGGTCGTAGGTTCGAATCCTACTCGAGGTAAACTTTTTACTTATGTATTTAATAAAATTAACAATAATTTTGAATTACATATTTACCTTTGAACTTATTCGTTCATAACAAAAACTTATAATGATTTAATAATAGTCAAGTTGCTTTGGTATGTGTGAATCCTCGCGATATTGCAAGCTCACATTCCATTGATATAAGTAATTTGATTGTAATCTCATTATATTTAGAATGTACATCAGTTCTACATATATAAAGACAAAATTTACATCGATTGGGGATTGAATCTCGATAGCGCTGGTCGTAGGTTCAAATCCTACTCGAGGTAAACTTTTTATTTATGTATTTAATAAAATTAATAATAATTTTTAATTACATATTTACGTTTGAACTTATTCATTCATAACTAAAACTTGGAATAACTAATACAATTTAAATTAGTATAATCCTTTATTTTTTCGTAGCTTGTGAGATAACATATTGAATACAGTATCGATTCCCAATTTTGAAGAGAAATACATGTTATTCCCGTTTGAAATTTTCCCACACATAGATCGGTTGAAAACGCATTCTACTAATATATCATTTAGCTCGTTAAAATATTCAGTAATGGAAAGTTTAAAAGCTGTATGTAGATCATGGGCAATGGCCATTTAAAAATTCTTGAGTATGTTAGGTTCGATGATTTCACCCAAATTACCCAATGGTAGTGATGTTTAATCCTTGAAAGTGAATACAAGGTGACTTTTTACTTGTTCTTTGTGTACCATGGAATAAATACAAAAGAATATTTTACTCGTTTCCGTTTAGGTTAATAAAATTTAAGTAATCTATAAATATAATTAAAATGGCTGATGACTATAAAAGAACCTTTTAAAATAATCCCGTAAAATTATTGAACTGTTTCATAGTGTGAAGAAGATTCTTATGCCGTCAAAGTAATTATTTACAACGAAACTTTGCAAATTTGGCTCCCAATAACAGAGCTAGTTGGATCTGTGGTAATAAAATTTGCTTAGCATTCCGCAGGTAATGGTTTCGATCCCCGTTACCGTCTACCCCGTATGAGATCTTTTCAGAAGGTTTTCCTCATACACATATAGCGGCAGGATCACGGCATGTATGCACATCATGTGCGGCTATTTCGAAAAATTCTGGGGTAGTATCGCCCCCCTCAGAACCCTAACTGAATTCCTTCCGATCGTATCCTGACCGCGCCCATCTTTAATCACACTATTCGTATATACGTAATGTATATACATATGCTGGGAATCCATCGCTGTGACTAAAGGAGCGTCGAAAGCTGGAAGAGCTCGCCCTCGGGGAAGAAATGAGGTACGTTGACTTCTTTATTTTTCTTCCCAATATAAAATAGGAATAGGTGCAAACTGGATATACCTTGACTATCTAACTTCTTGCTCTTTGGCAACGTAAGATGATGAGAAAATTATGTACTGAACACATCAGATTCTTTATTAAAAGAATATTTATACGGAAATGTCTGAAAAAATCGGAATCTGGGAAGATGTAATACTTCGGTAAACAATGCGCCTTTTAATAGAGCTTCTGGGTAAAAGTATTCTGTAAAATACAATTACCTATTAATGGACTATCTTAATTTGCGTTAACCCTCTTTATGGATTGATTATTGTAAAAATGGAAGCTGCTTTGGTGGAAGATTGGTTGGAGCGCTTACCTTTACTTGATTGGCCCAGGTTGAAACCTGGCTAAGGCAGTCGTTTTTCGTAAACGAAGAAAACTAAAATACTCCGCTAAGAAGTAAAACTGTAGTCCCCGCCAAAATAGGATTTTTGGCATGTTAAAGGTTTTCAACGAAAGGTGCAATTTGTTTAGTAGGACAAAATTTTAGTGACAGTTACTGCTATTAATCATTAGTAGTGATGCGCATGGAGATACATAACGTTTTTGTCGGTGTCTATATCACGGTCCACAAATGCATATACCTGTGTAAATATTAAATGCATTGAATTGCTCCAGATGAAACTTTTTTCTACAGCATGGTCACGCAAAATTTACTCTAAATTATGAATGTGTAGTAAAATGCGGTAAATCAAATTACGCACGTGACAAATTCAAACTTGATCAAATACGTGGAATCCAGTGATATGTGTTGGTGGTAATGGTGGAGCTGCTGGTAAAAGTTGGTGAATATCACTTTCTTTCCCTTGTAATAACTTCAAAACGTGAAAATCTACCGCGTTTATATTCGACAAAGGTTTTTGAATGAATTGATCTAAATAATACACGGTGGTAAAGTTTTTAATGTCTGCAAAGGATACGACTGCAATGAGTGTTTTCTTGTTGTTGGACTAAAAATGCAATATTTCTACATCCATGCTGATTACAGTTAAAGAATAGCTCGTACCAAGCACTCTCTTGTTGGTACATATTTTTTCTATAAGCGTATCAAGAACCAAGAAATTTGGTAAGTGTTGCCTAAATTCAAAGGTTCAAGTACATAGTTACTCCGTATTCAAATTGAAGCAGCTTAGAATATGTATCTAACGGTTAATTACGAAAGTAGGATCGCACACGTTCAAATACAAATCATTCATTCACATGAATACGATAACCTTGCACACCATCCTTTTGAAGAACTCTGTGAACATTTAGTCAACTGACGATGATTTTGATGTATTGGTACTTTTAGAAGGAAACACAGGGGCCTCGTAACATGTATATCAGACCTGCATAAAAAATTGAGACCAAATATTAATCGATCACCATTGGTTTGACTCCAGACACTTTAGAGTGTATTTTGAGTTTGTGTTTATAAAAAGTGAATTAAACACGGTGTTATTTGTGCGTTGTTACATTTGAAGTGTGTTTAGGGTCTGGCTGTACAAGAAATAGTGAAAAAAAGAAAGAAGGAGATACATTTCATAGGTGAAATACATGAGTAAACTAAACAACACGTCTGTATATCTTAAAATATTTTTCAACTCGGTGATATTTAGGAGAATTACTTTCTGTTCTGATACCAACATGATAATTAATGAGTCATCAACATTTTGAAGTAAGCGGTAGCGATTTTCACGGAAAAATCTGAACATATTTACCCTTTTTACTTTCATGTATTTTCATTCCCTAATATAACAGACAGAGGGGCTCTTCTTTTAACATTTTGGTGCCGAATAGTCACAAATTGGTATCCGTAATTACGCGTCAAATACTGGTAGCAAATATAAGAATGCCCAATGCTTGAACGCAAACGGACAAGTTTATCTAGCATATGCACTAAAATTTATAGGACAGATTTGGTATCACTGATGATATTGTGCTTTAGCTCTAAATCCCCAAAGGCAAAGATACAAAGTGTAGTTAAACTGATGCTTTAGATAATAAATTTCTTTCATTTTGCAATTCCTAATTAACACAAATATGTATAATTCATAAGCGTCAATAAAAAGAAAACATAAATTTAAACAGCACACTAGGAAGTGGACACGTAAAATAAATTGTGTCTATGCAAATGTATCGTTAATTAAATTTCTGCTTTACATTAATTATTTCAAGTCATACTCAAACATTTTCACCTAAAACCGCTCTCTAATAATGTAATCTCATATACAGCGTACAAAGCACACTTTTTTATTATTTTAATGATATACCTTTATCATTATGAAGTGTTAATTAAAAGAACAATGTTTATGTAGTTATATAAACATGAAATAAGAGCCTCTTTCTGACAAAAATATTTTTTGATGTTATTTCCGAAAGCAACATCGAAAGAGTCTTCGCGTTAATTATAACTTAAATCGATACTCCTATATTTCTTGAACATACTCACCTAAAATAACAATGAATGTGGATAATTATTATTGAAAGTAAATATCGGTTTTGAAATACAAGTCACGTTAAGGGTGCATGAATAACGAATTTAAATTTTATTTAAATTAGAATTTTGGTAAACTATGATTACTTTGTAAATACGGTAAATGTGAATATTTTATATTTATATTCCTGGATCTAATAGCGAAAAGAATATTAAATTCAAAAAGCTTCAACTTTAGCAGATTAAAACCGTTCAAGCTCGTACGAAGTAATTAAACATATGACAGAGCTACCCTTACCTCTGTAACTTATTTAAGGTGGGCAGTTTATTCAAGCCCGCGGTTTATAGTATACCTTGTATTTTTATGTAAACTTTTCGTTTATTATCTGCACAGGAATGAACGTACGCATACTATATTTACAGATACAGTTAAACCTGCTGTAGTTCTGCATCTGAAAATATATCGTAAGATAGTATAAATTAGAGTTTTCTATATCTTCCACTGAAACTGCATATTGATGCCCTTCTAAAACATTTGTTCATGCATACAGTTATACAGTGCATTACATACCTCTTATTCGTAAAATTACGTTTTTACCTTAAAAATTATGCTTTTCACAAATTAATAAATCTTAACTCTAAAAACAATTTTTGTTCTTAAATTAAAGGGTGGAATATATGTAAAAGTATCTCATTACCTACTTTCATAAACCGGTTATTAACGTCTCTAATTATGAATATCATTTTGTTTTATGTGCTGTTAAAGGTTGGGAGAGTTCATTTTATCATAAAGCTTTTAAAATCGAGTGGCATTGAAGTTGGCGACTGCAGTTATTTAACAAGTATATATCTAAGTGCTTAAAAGTGGACGTTTCGCATACTATCCTTGTATTTTTGTGCAATTTGGCTATCCATTAGGCGCATATCGTTATTCGAGCGCTAGCTACCTGCTTTATGAAAAAAGTATTAATGAAAGATCAGAATCTCAGTAAAACTATGCATAAGTTTGTTTATGTTTCACGTGAATATGTTTATATTGTTAAAAGTAATATACAAGAATGAAATGTTTTACAGGAATCGGTGTATAGAAAATTAGGTGGTTTTTGTTAACTCAAGATTGCAATACGGTACAAAAATTTAATACTACTATCAAACCCAACATTCTTAAATCTTGTGAAGACAAACGTGTCATAAGTTTTTAATCAAGTGATACTTATTCATAAAGTTATTACTTGAATTGCAGCGATGGGAATATCACAAAACGCAATTCGTAACGATTTCGCAAGTGATGTGTTAGAAACTCAAAGCGCAAAATAAAATTAGATAACCTAAATAATCTAAAGGACTGTATATAGTGTTTTACGAAAATATATGTTAATACTGTAATGATTCAGATGTGGTTAAAATAATGAAAATACAGGAAATGTCCGTGGCTTTCTCCACATAAATACATATCACGTATTACCGAGTAACGCGTCCTTATTTAGTGAATCTACTATTCACAGTAACATTTATTATAAACAAGTGTATTACAAATGCTGCGGATTATGTACACCATAAGCACCTTAAAATGTTTATCGATACATCATCAGATAAACATCGATTGAAATTTACTACTTTACAAAATGCGTGACACCATAACATTTACAAACTTATATCAAACGGTGTCCACAAATTGGAATTGGTTTTTCTTTCATATTCTCGAAGTATCATACTAGTTTGGCTATGTGAAGTTTAAATTTTTAAGCATACCAATTAAATTTCAGTGCAGTTACTATATTCTACAGTCGTACAAAGAAAGCTCTAATATTCTACAACTTCATACGTGGAAGACATGTATACCCCATGCCGCCGGGTGCAATACCAACACCTTTACCATGGGCTCCTTAATATTGGTGCTCTTATTTCCTGAGTTCAGCGAGGGCTGTCGGTCACTATCTCCTTTTTTCCTTGTGTATTCGCTGACACGCACTAGCCAAGCGTGGAGTTTTAACGGGTAAACCCTTGAAATGTCGATTTCTAAAACAAACGCTATACTCTAGGTGAGAAGGGCGAGACTCCCACACTCCCACATCGATTCGTCGATCAGTACCAAGGATTCTGGTTGGTGGGGGGGGGGGGAATAATTCGTCAACGCGAAAATCAAGGCTAAGAAGAGCAAGATATGCCAGGAACAAAATTATGCCCCATTCGGATGCCTGGGAGGGCAGGACATACGTGACTTCGGTCATCAAAAGTACCAACATTCGTATACTTTACTTCAACATGCGTGGTATCAGGTCGAATCTTAATGCTATTCACCTACACCTTGAACAAGTGCAACCGGATATTCTGTTTCTATCAGAAACACAAGCCTCCCCTGGAAGCACTGATTTGCCTGACCTGCAATTTCCCAGATACAACGTAGGTTGTAAAAAGATATCCACTTTGGAAAACGACAAATTTGATGCAATTTGGTTCAAACATTATGGGCCCCAATTTTTTGATCTACTGTTTGTACAGGTTCCCCAATGATAATAACTTCCACGATCTTTTTGATTACCTTAGTCTGAAAATAGATACCGCTTATCACAGTTTCTACCTTGCAATATTTCAATTCTGGTAGATTTTAATGTCCATAACTCTAATTGGCCTCAATTTCTTACGGTAGAAAATGAAATTAACACGGAATGTAACAGATAATTAAAGTGCATCGGACTGGCTCGGTGGGAATGCGGGCCGTGGGCCTGTTTTTAAATTTAAAATACTGAAGGTGCTTAGTTGTATTGTCGAAAGTCGCAAGTAAGAGTGCGTGGCAATTGTAATACAGTCAAGTAATGGGCGCCAGACTGTTATTAAAACAAAATCGGTAAGAATACACCTGGTCACACGTAGATAAATCATGCTTACACAGTCAAAAGGCTTCACTTACGTTTACGTGGGCTACCTCCAGGTGCACATATGAGATGCTTAGAAACTTTAGCTCTAGAACAAGTCTCCAAAACAACCACCCCCTTCAAATACTACGGAAGCGTGCAAGCAAATCAGTGTTGGGGTTCAATGACTTCTTTTAACCTGATTTTACGTTACGTTACCCCCAACGCTTGTAAACAAAATACCTTCAAACAAAACAATAATAAACAACGCTAAATGTTTCGTTTAACTATTGCAAAGTTAAATTCCTATACTAGTCAGCTCCCAAAACTCTGCCATCAATTGAACTCAAAATAAAATAATTAAACATAAACTAGACAAACGTCATTCCAAAATTCTCTAATTTGTTACGTTAAACAAAAAACGATTTAATAAAAAACTAAAAAAAAAAAACTATGAAACTAGATACGTCAATTTTAGGTAATTGCTACTGGTCACTTTCAAAACAAATCAATAGAATTTTAAATCAATAAAGTTAGCTTTTAATTAAATCTTTTAGTTTGAATGTTTAAATCACAAATTTTCGTTAATTATCACTTTCACTGCTCAGGAGGGGATTACAAATAACGCAATTAAATCCAATTAATTATACATCTATTGACCACGCAAGTAAAAAATACAACAATGATACGTTAATGTACATTTACGGCCGTACTAATTGGTGGCCTGCTACCTAAAAATTTTATTAGGGGAGGAGATACTACCCATATTCCTTAAATCCGTCAGGATTGCAAGCCTTGGCCTTCTAGCTTAGTCTAAATTTTGAAATTAGGTTGCCTCAATTCTGTTAGGGTTCAAAACATTTACGAAACAAATGTTTACTCCAGATCATTAGTTTTACAGCGTGAAATTCTTATATACATAAACCTGCAGTGCATTTAATTAAACATTTAAAAAGGTATCAAAAGAAAACGCAAATAAAGGTAGTTCGTCAACCTTAGTTTAAAATAACGTAAATGGATCAACACTTCAATTAAAAAAAAACGACTACGTTTACCCGATTTATCGCCAAATAATTTCAATAGAATGCAAATACTTGTAACACAGCACCATCAACATAAAGGTTCAATGTTAGATTACCTTCAAGAAGTATTCTTTGAACTTTCTCCCCCAGGTCACAGCGAAACCATCGCTAGACGAGCGGCCTCTCTGATGATGCCCTCGTTAGCGAAACTTTTAATAACTGTTACGGCAATCAAATGCAGCAATTCACCAAATAGCAAGTTCCTTACGTAGAATGCGTAAGTTATTGACGAACTTCGACGTTGTGAAGTTTACATTCACAAAAGCGTTCACGTACGATATTACTCACACAATTTTAGATTCATTCGGTAGCTTTATTTACAAGTCTGTTTATTATTACAAGTATCTATTTACAAATTTATTTATACGGAGACCTTCATCTGTTACTGCTGATTGTTATTATGGGTAAAATAAAACAGTGTGATTTTGCAACAATTTTTTATTCGATAATGTTATTCCGCAAAGTTTGTGTTGATTTATTTCAATAATAGGGTATACTTAGCAAAACATCCCTATGATGAAACGCAAATAACGACAGTGTCGGAAGCCTCCAAAAAAAACTCCCTGGAGGGATGAACCACTATATTTATATACACCTAAATGGTGCCTTCCATGACACGTTCGGTCATCCAGGTATTCGAAATGGCTAACAGATCACATCCTTCACACTCGATAGTCAGACCAAGAGTCCCCACTCAATTAACCGCGCAAAAAACAGTCCCTTTCCCCTCTCAATACTATTTCACCATATTTCTCAACAAACTTTCGCACGAAAAAAATTTTAACGCCGCATCCTGCTTCTAACTCGCGCTATCAAGTTTTACGGGCATAAGTACTGAACGTTTACTAAAGTACAAGTTGTAGTCCAAAGAATTATTTCATTAACGGTAACGATAATTAATTAACACCAACGAACTGCGATATTGCATCTTGATAGAAATACAGCATCTATCTCTAAAACGCATTAAATAAGAATGAGATCAACAGCACATGATCTAACTAGACAACTTAAAGGGTGATCTCATCCTTCAATTTAAATTCGAACTCTTCTTATCAACAACTACGTCTTATTTCTAAAACTTTTTATAAAAATTTACAGGAAAAATAATTTAGGCTCAACTTTGAAATTTTCTATTTCCAATTAATTAATCCATGAAAAATTTAAATGCCAATTTCAGAAATCCACTTTAAATTGCAATACGAACACCACTATAAATCTTAGGGAAATCTACCAGTACAATTCTTCATTGTTTAGCTTTAACTTTATGAACACCTAAAAACAACAAATTTCGTTAGCATGAAAGCGAGAACTGAGTAAATAGAAAAAAAAGTATATATACAGGGCGTTCAAACACATTACAAATTTTCATCTGCCTCTAATCCCTCAGGTCATAGTGCGTAAGCATTTGCTGTCTCCTATGATCTCACACAAATGATTTACCAACCAACCAGAATCCTTGACAACCGTAACCCACTTGCCTATAAAACAAGAGTCCTTTCTCCACTTGGTCAACCAAACCACTGCCTAATTCAAATAACTTCCTCTGTACCCAATTCCACTGTTACTCGAAAAACAGATAGAACTATGTGGTGTTCTAATCAGCTAACTGGTGCTAACTACGAGATTTTTTTTGCAACCTTCCTCTGATGTACTGCTTTAAACACTCGTCCTCCTTAAACATTGCTCTTTCAATAACTGAAGTTATCTTGATGGATACGGAGTTATACATTCCCAAGAAATATAACCCTGTAGGCCATACCCGTTCCCAACCCTGGTTTAATAGGTTTTATAATGATTCATTATCGTAAAAGCATAAACTCTATGCCAAATGGAAATCAAATAAATCTGTCAAAAATCACGCGCACTGTATTGCCGCAAATAATAGTTGCAACAGCATCTTCACAAAGGCCAAGCAGTTGCTGGAATAACGTAAATGCAAGGAATCTCATGTCCTTTGGGTAATTCCAAATTTTGGTCCTTAGCTAAAGCCACCAGTAAAAACTTTAGTACATCTTCCTTTCCTCCCATGACGTCTCGCGACGGAGATACAGTATCTGTTCCTGCTGATAAATCAAACCTCTTTATCGACTACTTTGCATCAAATTGATGTCCCAATGATTCGGCTAAAGTTGTGCCGTCGCTCAAATTTACCCCATACGCTATTAAACCGATCCACTTTCAATACAAGCTGCGAGAATCAATTATCATTGACCTCGACTCAAACAAGGCGACTGGCCCTGACGATATTCCAGCCATCATCCTTAAGAAATCCAACCCGAGTTAGTACCTGTATTGTCCAAACTCTTTTCGATCTCCAGGTCGCCTAGAGAGTTTCCCCTCATCATGGAGGTTGGCATATGTCCAACCTATTCTTAAGAAGGGCGACAAAATCAATCCCTCAAACTATCGCCCAACAGCTATCACTCCATTCTAACGAAAATGATGGAAGAAGCCATTAGCCATTGTGCTGCTGTTCTATCCAGATATATTCATCTTTACTGACCCGAGAACACTGCTGAATGATTAACTGTCCGTCTGTATACCACTGCATCACGATTTTGATGCCAGACGGGAGAGTGTGCCATGAGAATGGCAGCGGAAGGCTAATCTGCATCTGGTGAGGAACCGCTACCATCAGGAGTTGTCCACTTTTTATATCGTTTTCAAACTGACGCAATTGCGCAGGTTTTAGTTCTACAAAACATTTTTCACATATTTTCTTTAAATTTTACAACTTTTCACATATCGTTACTCCTGATTTATGTGTTTTTTTTTTGCTAGGACGTTGCACTCCTCTTCACGATAATCACCTCACCCGTAAATGCCTCATGTTTGACATTGAATACTAATGCGGAAAGTTCTTGTTTCAAGCGTTACCGCTGTTTTCAGGTCGATTGTCTTCGTCCATTGCTCTTGAGCGTATGCTATGCACATGGCGGTTACATGGTATAGTAGCAATAAGAAACGTTTATTTTGATGTAAGTTTCTTCCAACCAATGGGAGGCATATTAATACAGCTGACCCAATGGGAGATGAAGTCCTTCTATCCAACCTTCTTCACTTGCTTGAACCTCTTTCAGGTGTCCGATCCTCTTGCAGGTGATGGTCTTTCTAGATTTTCTTGTAGGTGCCCAAGGTGGTGTTGGATCCTTTGGTGTTTTGTACCTCTCGCAGGTGTTGGATCGTCTTTTGCAAGAGCTAAAATCACTTTACATTTATTGGCCGTAAAACTGCTTAAATTCGAATGCTGAACGTACATGACCTACTTAGTTAGGTTAGGTTGCATTTGTAGCATATGGTCAAAGGTTATTTTTCAAGTTCGAAGAGATCAAAACATGCATTACAAGGTCCAAGAAATTAATGCAAATTATTGTTCACTGAAGCTGACATAGACTGACCGAAAACAATTATTTAAACGTGCACAGCAAAGTGATAAAATAATCTTCAACATAGAAAACAAAACGCAACGAGTAAACCATACAAATATAAAAACGTCTACAAAACTTAAACACAAAGGACGACGGATAAAGTAGTGACAAGGACGAAAACAGTGAAAGTTATACCAAATGAACAAACAAAAAAAATGAAACTAAAGTGAGTGAAGTGAAAACAGGTAGACCAATGACATGCAGAGAAAGTTAGTTTAACATAAGTTACGAGAAGCAGATCAAAGAAGACTTGAGAATGGCTAGTGGGTATGGTCGAAATGCCGTCGCCATTGTAATGAGTATGTTGGTTTAAAAGTTAATTTCCTGCCGATTGCACTAATCAGGATGAACGTAGCTCAATAAACAACGCCTTGTACACATTTTAAATTCCCCAGTATTACCAATGTCGTAAACTCAGTTACTACTACTGTGTCCGCTTAATATATTTTTACAGGTCATCATATCCTACTGCGTCCGTAAGTGGTTGCCAGATGTATTAATTGTATATTAAAACATTTGTACTACTTTGTCCCAATGTAATTCAAGAAACGAGCTACTCAGAAAAATTAGGGATCAATAGGATAAATAATAAACATCTCACAATATCACATCTATCGGCGATGATTTTTTTTAAACCTGATTTATGGTTTCATGGTGGTACCACCAGATTAAAAGTTGTGAGGTGTTTTCTCTTATCACTATTAATTAAAATAAAACAAAACTTTTTACTTTTTTACTTTTACTTTAGCTACATCCCGCACTTTCTGGTTAGAGAAGATAAACAGTGCTGTTACGTATTCTACTACTTGTAAATGGTGAACAATGTCATATCATTTTACAAAACAACACTCGTTTATAAGTATTTATAGTTACTACAATAGCCGTCTTTATCTCGGCAAAAAGAAAATCTGATATGGTAAGCATATAACCTTCTTACGCCCGAATCTTTGTACAGTAGCAAACAGTATATAAGGGAATGAGTTGCGGATATTTTCAAACTTGTTGCTACTTCTTCATAGGTTAAATATACAAAAAAGCCTTTGTTCCTTGCTTACACCTTATAGCTTAAAAGTTATATAATTATATACGTGACCAAATTTTTGTCTGTATAAAAAATATATAAATTGCTGTTCGTAATAAATTAGTTAATTTTTTTGGCTTATTTAACTTCGTATAAAAAATGTTTATAAAAAAAAACTTATCTAAGTTGAACCCGATTCATAGAAAATAGGCTACTTTAAAACATTTATTTCGTATAGACCAGTAATGAACAAAAAAGGTAAAACAGTGCAACCCTTTTTTGGTAATTATAGAAACACGAAGGATTCAGTGCTGACCTGACAGTGTTTACCCCTAGACTATGTTTCTTTAACAGTTTTGTTCTTACTACATTCTCGACAACAGAAAGTATACACCTTTTGCTTATATGCTGCAGGTATTGTAATAATTCTTTACTGAAGTTTTTGATGGTTTATGACCAACAGCTCTTTCACTACTTTCTCTTTAGGTCCAGCCTTTCTACAAAGATTTTTTAGTGGTACCTTCGGCATGGTTTTGAATTGGATTATTTATCAATTTATCTCGAAAACCTAAGATTGCTTTTTTCTTTAATGTAGCATGAATCCCAAACGCATAAATCCTTACAACACATTCATTGTTGTGATTCCGAAGTATCAGTAATCGTAACATAGTTGAAAAGCTACACCATATCGTCATTATCAATATTACTTTTTTTCTTAAAAGTTGCATCGCAATATAAAACATAGTTACAACATTTGTGCAAACACAGCTACCAATCCAGCTGCTATAGCCGTCTGCATTTTTGTGTGCAAGTTGCAACAGAGAAAATACATTTTTATTACCATTTTCATTGGAACGAGGTTAACGGCAAGTATTTAGTATAGGAACAAATATCTTAAGGCATACATATCTAAGGACTACTGTAACCGGATGAATAATACAAAATTAGCAACATAACTATTGTAGCAGTAATTTTGTATGTGAGAGGCAGTATTTTGGAAACTACTACCATTCTGCACGTACACGTGGGAGGCAACAAAACCAAAGTAGATAGGTATACAAAAATAGCAAAATCTAGGTTGGTCATGTGATCACTATTATCCACGTGATTTCAGTCATTTATTTAATCCACTTAATTCTACGTTATCGGTCGTATATATGATTGATGTCATCTATATCATTTGTCAGCTACACTATCTGTCATTTGGCATATGTGTCGTCTATCATCTGTCGCATGTCATTTGTGTTTTCTATGCCATTTGCGCCATTGACATTTCACGCACGTCATCAATAACATATACATCAAGCCCACCTACCACACCCACGTGAATTACTTTACGTCACCAATGTCAGCTGTACCATCCCTTCTCTTCTAGTTATCCATACTACTACATCACCTGGGTTGTCTAGGACATCTTCACTACTTGTATCATTTGCGTCATCTACATTATGTCGTCGTCTACGTCACTTGAGTCATTTTTGTAAACTATTCAATCCACGCCATGTAGGTTATTTGTGCCATATGTTATTTGGTCCATTTTCATTAGTTGTACCTACACACGATTTGCGCCAGCTATCTCATCTGCTTCATCCACGCCATCTAGGTCATGTACCTCAACTACGTTATTTATGTCATCAACGTCATCTAGGTCGTCTGATTGATTTAGTTATCTACTTGAAACTACGCCATCTTTGTTATTCAGACAATACACGTTACCTGTGCAATCCACTTGTTTTTGCACCATTTTCATTGCCTACGAATTTGTGCTTCTTTCACACTACTGTTTTGGGAACGCTCAAAAATAAAATAAGGTTGATTTTATTTTATATTGTTTTAGGTCATTTGTCAACTTTGCTACCCTAGCCATCTACATAATCTGCATATCAACGCCATTTCAACTTTATTTGCGATTTCCGTTTTCTACGTTGTCTAGTCACCTATAACATCTATAACACCACATTATCACCATTAATTAGGTATTTTGCATCATTTATGATAGTATCGTTATTCAACCTAATTAGTAATCTGCGCTATTCTTGCGTATACGTCCTGTATGTCATCTTCGTCGTTTATATTAGATACTCCGATTACATGATATTATAATGATGGTCAAAACCCTGTGGCGCGAGCGTTTGAGCTCTGAAGAAGGGCGGAAAATGATGATAACAAACACCAATACTAAATCATATCAGCGATGATCAAAAACACCGTATATGTACTAACGTCGGCTATTTAAATACATTTCAATGTAATAATTGTGTAATCGAGATAGTGTATTGGAAACTGAATCCTAACTTACTACTCAATGTAATAAAAGGACAAGCCTGTGAGACTTGAATGTCGTTAATTGAATAAATTAAATATACGTGTATGTATATTGTGTGGTACTTGGGTGTATTTTGTTTGTTACAGGTTACAGGTAGTGTGTTATTCCTCAACAAATAATTCAAATATGTGTTAAACAATTGTTTAGTTCTGTATTATAAGTGTTTTGTAACTGTGCTTTCCTATTAGTGGAGTTGATCGGCCTATTTCCACAGTTTATGCTTTTTGAGCGCGACGTTTCGGAACGGACTCTGCTTCCGTCATCAGGCTTAGTCCTGAGAATGACTGTCACTTGAGTCGAATTCTTATTTCGTTATATCTAATTGTTCAATCATAAGCACATTGTAGACTACATTCAGATTCGAACTTGCGCTAGCCTTTCACTTGCTAGTCGATTGATCATAGTTTCATTTGCTAGTTTCCACGGTAATATAATATATTGTTAGAACTTCTGTAATTTATCCTGGATGGCGATTTTCCAGCATGTTCAGCGAAACAGAAAGATCAAGAATCGCTGAACATGTCTGGAACGAAGACCACCGCTCCAATGGGATAACATCATAGTGGCAAAGGACGAGAATACAACTCGTCGGAAACTCAAAGAAGCCATTCATCGCACTAGCAGAAAATCCAATAAGCAAGATGTAGAAATGAAACCCATATGGATTCCAATAATGCGCGAAGAGCTCAAGCGCAATACACCTGCGCAAGAGGTTACGGCGCAACATGCGCAATAAATTTCTGCGCAACCACGAAAATAGTTTATATATATATATATATATATATATATATATATATATATAATGTTCTAACAAATATATATTGGATTACCAGTGGCTCAGCGGTAAAGGTGTCAGACTACAGACTAGTAAGTGAAAGGTACCAAGTTCGAATCTGAGAGTAGTCAAGTGCTTGAGAAAAATTAGATATAACAAATGAATTCGACTCAAGTGCGAAAATAGTCCTTCTCAGGACTAAGCCTGATGACGGAAGCAGAGTCCGCTTCCGAAACGTCGCGCTCAAAAAGCATAAACTGTGGAAATAGGCCGATCAACTCCACTAATTGTTTAGTTGCCATAGTTGAAACATGTTTGTGTTTCACTTATTAAAGCGTGCGTTTATTTTTTAGTTAGTATTTAGCAAATATTTTCATAAATTAATGGACATTTTTTAATAATGATTGAAAATCATTGGCCTAATAATTTTCTCGCTAAAATTATGTAAGGACGTAGCTCTGCCGGGGTCACCGGTTAAATCAAGAATCACCAATTGATACAAGTAACACCCTGTGTTGTTGGCCTGTCAGTTATGTATTCAAAACTAAATTTGACCAACAGCCTTCCTGAAACGTTACTTCTCAGTTAGATATACAACCGATATAGCAGTATTGCATAGATTTTGCGCATTCGTCAAAAAGCTACATCTTTCTTTTTTCTAGCCGAGATAATATTTCATTGAAATCTGCCTTTTCTTCTGAACAGTTATAAAACACAGTTACCATCGATAAAAATGCCTAGATGCTCAGGACAAGTATGACGACAGAACCATAAAAATATGCGAAACTAAAAAATGTTCGGTTAAATAAGAGCATTAAGTTTAGACATATTTACTGTATGTTAAGGATTTTCCTGCTTTTTTTTAGCAAAAGACATCACCACCTGTACAACAAAACATTAATATCGATGAAGTTTGTGGTTGAATACACCTTTCACTTATTTCCCCTTTCAATAGCTTAATTAATCCATCCAAATCGAGCAGACTAATCAGTAAACGCCGCATGTGTTATAAATTAGACAAACCCTATAATAGCAATGTTAACGTTAATAATGAAACATAAATCTTATTTCTGTCAAATGTCATTTGCGTTAGCGAGACATAAGTTATCGCCGGGCAATAATTAATTCAATAAGGACTAAAGAGAATGCTGTAGTAATGATAGGTAAACACTATCGACGATAATCATCATTACTCTGTTGTCTTCACCAAATAATTGGATAAGATCAATGTCAGCATTCGTAAACCCACCAGATGAATACAAATAGAAACGCTAATTGGTTCAGTTACGCAACGTTTTAAAAATTTTATTTATGGCTTACACTATTGATACAGGAAGCAATTCTAGAGCAGCTTTGATTAATGGCTCTGCAATTAAAGTGATGTCAAGTAAATATAAATTAGTTACATTTTCCTTTAAACTTAGGAAATGTTTACTGAATCTACAAATTGTATCCTGTTAGTCCTGCAGAAAGGTGATATAAGAATAAACATTTTGTGCATCTCCTTTAATTTAAAATGAATTCACAAAAGAGAAATTCTATTTCATTTTTTATTTCAATTACGACCCTTTCGTTTTTTTGACGACTAACTGTCCGTTGGTTTTCCAAAACGTTCAATTTTAGATGTACATTCCAAATTGATTTAACAAACCAGAATATAATTCTGATAACTAAACATTTTACCTTTAAGCAAGGATACATATTTTGTTAACCACCAGAAACAGTGAGTGTAAATGAACACATCTATTATGCAGTTTAAATTTGTGTTTGATCAACTACTTATAAGAGAAACTTTATTAGAGTTCACTAAAAGCGCTAGCACATAATTGGAGTTTGCTTTATATTAGTAAAAAGGAGACGAGGAGGACGAGACGGGAAGTTCCAATATTGTAAAACAGGAAAAAGAAAAGTTTTCTATACCTAGCTTAACAAATTATTTGTTCCTTTAATAAAGTGTTCATAAATTTAGTTGACCCATTCATTTTGTGTAAATGTTTTAATAATCGAGTTTTATAATTTGTAGTTGGTATTTAGTTGTTATGAGTGCACACTATTAAGATCAAAAAGTTTGGGGAATTTGTATGTTTCGCGCTCTACCCATTCGAAAGAATACTTTTCTGTCACGTTGTTAAACCTTTCCCTATACTTCTGTCAAACTCGGGCACCATTTTTAATCACTAGTATTAGCTTGGCGTCCGTTTATATCGACGGCCTCGCGACAAAAAGGCGTAAGCGGCTTTGTACAAATTGTACAGGAGATTGAAAAAATGAATAGTTGTTAAAATATATGGTTTAATTTGTCTCACATTAACTGCATTCAAATGAACATTTTGACTGTTACAATGAAAATATAATCAGGATTATTATGATTTATTTAAATAATTGGCACCTACGCCCTGTGGCTGACTTAGAGTAGGACATATGCGTTTTTTATGGAGCGTATGACATTACACAAAAAAAATCATTTCCAGGACGGTTAAGCCCCTGATATGCCTTCGATTTTTGCATTTATTATTAAAAATCAGTTTCTTATGTCTTTTCTATAGGGAATATAAAAAATATTGGTGAACTTGAAATAAATATTTTATTAACAACTAATTATAATAACAAGTACTAACCATAAGTGTAAGCATAAACATCGTATTTTGTGCCTTTGAGCATTTAATAGGTTTTTTTTTAATTAATACTCAAACAATTCTACTATATTTGTGTTTAATTCGTCATGAACTATTTAATTAATGCCAGAATTGGGTATAAAACTCTTGGTTCTAAAGTTCAGGATTGAGGACAATTACAACAACTTGTATATATATATATATATATATATATATATATATATATATATATATATATATATATATATATATATATATATATTGGGATAAAAAAGATGTATGTTGTATGATATAATAATTAAATAATTTCGATATGGGGATAGGGTTCTAGTATTTAATTGGAATTTGTAAATATTAATATACTGATATTAAATTATACTTGTGCACCGGACTACCTCAAATCTCAATGTGGGGATAGGGTTCAATATTTAGTGGGAAATTATATTTAATTTGAATATAATTATATGAATTGCCCTTTATGAAAAATATCATATATGTAAAAAAAATATATCTGGACACAATTTATACTTTTAACGCATGCGTTGTAACGTTACTAAATAAAAATTATTAAATGTCAGAACTGTCAAACAATGACTTGTTGATTTTATGTTTATGCTTTTAATTGACTTTAAATTTTGGAAATAATTGAAAATTTTGTTTCTTTTGCAGGTGTTTACACAAGTACTATTTGAAAATACACACCTATACATATAACTAATAATAATAATTGCAGGAAATCAAACACAACAATGTACACAATAGATAGGGTTATATTCAAATGTGACTCACATATAAAAGTTCCAAATTCAAATCGATGTCTTCATACAGGTTGTTCCAATTAGATGCAGGCACTTTCCAATTAATTCGTACTGCTACCATATATCCATTAGCTGCTAACTGGTGCTCTCTTCCGTAACTGGTAAAATTTCTCTTTCAGTACGGTTGTAACACAAAAACACAACACTATTTTAACCTTTTCAAAAAAAACTGACAAATTATAGAGAGATATCCACTTCCAGGGCAATTCCTTTTATACCCTTTTGGTTGTTACTAAATCTTCAATTTTTTTCTAGCAAATCTAACCATGTAACCATGTTTCTGATTGGTTGAAAAATTTTACACATTTAACTAAAATTGAAATTTAGCCATATCTTTCTTATACAAATTCGGATTCAAAATCTAATGACAGAAACGAAATCTGTGTAAAATTGCGAATAGATAGACATCCAACAAGATATGGTTCGTTTAAATATTATGCGAAATGACCTAATCTAATTTAAATTTGCTTATATCTACCTAAGCTTACAAAATAGACTTAAATTACTTACATATATGTAATCCTGATAAAATTTAGCATAAGAAAACACACATTTAAAGTTCGAAACCTTAGATTTAAAGGAATTTTATGTTTATCTAGAAAAATTCCAAATTCAACCCCCATTTCATGAAATTTTGCGCTGAAATGCATTGTATACTTTTTATTGCTATGAAATATTGAGGAAGGCCTCCTATTAATCACTTTAATAATATAATTTAAGCCTAATATTATCAAAAAAACTATAAATTTGTGAAAAAACATAACATTTAAAACCTAACCAAACTTAATTCTAAAATTACAAATAACTTACACTTAAAAACGTTTATGTAACTCAAAATGTTATCCTAATGACTAGTAATAATTGTCTTTATTTTATTTAATGTTCATTTCACCTGCATTGTATAAATTAATGTTGCATTAAGAAATCATATCGTTTAACACACTTTCTTGAAATTTTACTATAAAAATGTATCTACATGTAAATGTCTTTGTGTGAGTATGTTCTATGCACTGCTCTTACTATATAAATTGCATCACTAAGTTTGTCACACAATCGCTTCCAAAAATATGTGAGAAATAATCATATTAAGTCCATATTATAACCCTTTCCTAAATTTTACCAAATTTCCTGCATTCTACACTACTTATATAATATCCCTAATATAAATCTATCTTAACACTTTGTGTTAAAAACCTGTAAAATATTCACATGCAAAAATAATTTCGAAAAATTGAGTTTTATTGAAATAAACTAAAATACTAAATTGCATTTACGAAAATAAGTTTATTTAACATTCCTGACATTTTTGTTGGTAGCACAATGCTTTTTATGATGAAATCAAATTGTATAAATGTTATTCAGATTATTTTGCCCAAAACAAATCCACTTTAAACCCATCGTGAACCAAATTATATCAAATGAATGTCTCGCACATGTATCATGCTTGAAATCACCCCTTTTTGTAAAGAAATTACTAATTAAACTGTCCGATCTTTGCCTTACTCCTTTCTAAACATCTCAATATATATATATATATATATATATATATATATATATATATATATATATATATATATATAT
This sequence comes from Vesta saturnalis, assembly GCA_036346205.1. NCBI lineage: Eukaryota > Metazoa > Arthropoda > Insecta > Coleoptera > Lampyridae > Vesta > Vesta saturnalis. The sequence goes on along the minus strand of JARFJB010002353.1, from coordinate 682,023 downwards.
ATATATATATATATATATATATACCATTTCCATCATCAGTTTGTTATAAAATTTAAACATTAAAAATCTAAAAATAACAGATTGCGAGTTATCATCTAATACCTAAATTATCCTTACCATCAAGTTCAGTAGTAAAAGACGATCAAGTAGAACTTTTTTAACTCCTGTGTGAGTAATTTTCGTTTTTGAGTTCGTTTTTCAATGCAACGTAATTTAAATTTAATTAAATCTAAATTCGTTGCTGCAATTTAATAGTAAAAGAGTTTGGCAATGGTCTTGGTATTATATCAACTATTTTAAATATTGCAATCGGAAACTCATTTATGTGTTATTTCACGGTTATCTCACTACACATACACACACTAATGTAAATACTATTACTACCAAATCGCACTACGATAACACTATACGAAGTAAAAATAATTATAGTAGAATTGCCAGAATTCGGTATAAAACTATTGGCTCTAAAATTCAGGATGAGGTTAATTACAACTTGTGTAATATTTACGTTAAGAAATAATTACGTTTTATTGTAATAAGAGTGTTGTTTACGTACGTTTCAGGAATTTACGGCATATATATATATATATATATATATATATATATATATATATATATATATATATATATATATCCATTTCCCATCATCAGGACAGTTTGTTATAAAATTTGAACATTAAAAATCTAAAAATAACAGAATGGGAGTTATCATCTAATACCTAAATTATCCTTACCATCAAGTTCAGTAGTAAAAGCTAATAATCATTTTTATGTTGAGATTGATGTAGTTTAAGAATATTGGAACTCATAAAACTAAGGAAATTAGGAGGATTCTCGACCATCTGGGTGAATTTTCCCCATTTCGTAACACCCTACACACATAAAAAATATTTTTATCATTTTCAACAACCCATTTTGAGTTGTATTAAAATATACCGTAATTTATGCGTTCCTTCATTTAGTTGTAAATATAAGAAAAATTTTATTTATTAATGATTTGTAAGTATGAGGTAGGCAACTTAATTTGCATTTTGGTGTAACGAAAGTGCTTATCTTCTTTAAATTAGTTTTTCTGCTCAATATTTTCGCGCAATGCGTCATCGTTGACTTAATTCTTTGCGTAAATTTTTCGCGCACGGCTATATCATCTGACATCTTAAAGCGTCCACTTTTTTCACCACCATTTTTACCGAACATTGTAACAACCCATTTTGAGTTGTATTAAAATATACCGTAATTTATGTTCTTCGTTTATTAAGTTATAAATATAAGAAAAAAATTTTAATTATTAATGATTTATAGGTATGTGGTAGGCAACTTAATTTGCATTTTGGTGTAACTTAAATGCATATCTTCTTAATGGTTTATACTCCCACTTCTTTAAATTATTTTTTTTCTGCTCATATTTTCGCGCAACGCGTCATCACCAGATATTCTAAGCGTCCATTTTTTCATTTATAGATGAATGTTGTGTTGTTTAGGAAGCCGTTTTTGGGTTTCCACCTAAATTTTGTGAAAAGTGCCATTGATTGATAATTTAACTGGTATTATATTAAAATCTAAAACATTTGCTTTTTGCAGGCACTTTTATTTTATTTTATTTTTTTGCAGATTTAATTCTACTTTAATTACCTTTTAATTCTACCTTTACGTACGCTTTCATTTTATGATTGCAATTTTGCATTCAATGCAGATCTAAATTTTGATCACAATTTTTTATTCGAACTTTCGAGAGAATGCAATAAACATTGGATTGTTCAAATTTCTTGAAGAGAAATTTATAAGAAATAAAATTCCATTTTGGTGGTTTACAACGTAAAGCATTATTTCGAGATATTGCGCAATATTGGTGCAAAGATGAAATCACCCTTGGTTTACATTTCCGCAATCGTTTAGATACCAGAGGTTATTAAAAAGTTTGTGTACAAAAATTTTTCGAACAGGTATTTATGTTTAATGATTTCTTAGTATAAGGCTATTTTTAAGATATATTTTATATAACCCTAATTTAACTGTTAATAAACAGTTTGTATATTTTTTTAATTTTTTACATTTTGGAAAATTTTTATTGTAAACCTCGGTTTAGTTATTCCGAGCAAAATTAAAAAATAACTTGGCGTCCGAGATCATTTTATTAGTGTTACATTGCAGTTTCTTTATTGATGTTAAGTGGAAATAACGGCATAAATTGTGGTAATTAAGCAAAACAGAAGCATGAACCGGCCCAATTTAAACTACCAAGTGGGACAAAGGCATTATTTGTGGTGCACGGGTTGTATCTCGAGTTAGTTTAACGATTTGTTATGAGAACATTACGAACATTTAACACCCATTAATTTATTAAATTTTTTAAACCTCTTCAACCACATCATTACAACATTACCCCTCAAATAAGAAAAATTATTTTAAACAAAACACAAATAACGTTTAAAAATTGTAATACTATTAATACCTGTCATACCAAACTTAAAACTGGTGTTCCGGATAGCGACAAATCCAATTTAGTATATAAAATTAACTGTAATAATTGTCCAAAATCTTGCGTTGGCCAAACGTCACAATTTATTAAAAAAAGAATTTCCCAACATATATATTCCATTAAAAATAAACGAAATGACACCGCACTAAGCAATCAGTATCTTGACATAAGTCACTCATTTAATTTCGACAATAAAGAAATTCTTGCGTATGAAAATAACACATATAAAAGGTTATTCATAGAGATGTGTTATATTCAAAAACATACTACTATTAATCATAAAATAGACATTAATAACCTAAGTAATATATACCGCAATCTAATTAAAACTATGTAAACTTTTTAACTTATTTTCGAATAATAGGGTTTTATAACATAAGTTGGTAGTCAGTACAAGGTACATAGTTGGAAGACATTGTAAAAATGTGTATTTTATCATTTCCATTTTGACAATTGATCACTTGCATAGGATAAATGGATTATAAATTTGTTCTATTTTAAAATTGTCTTACTACATCATACATGGGGGTTGCGAATACACCTGTTTTTACGGTAAATTAATATTATTAATTAAATAATTAATATTATGATAATGTGGTTATGGTAATCGTATAAATATATAAAAAAAGTGTAAAAATGTTCATATAACAAATCTCGAGATACAACCCGTTCACCACAAACACGACTCGGTCGGTAGTTTAAAGTAGGGTGGTTCAATCTCTTGATTTGCTTAATTACCACAAATTTATGCTGTGTTATTTTCGCTTAACATAAATAATAAAAAGGCTATGTAACACTAATAAAAATATTGCGCAATATCTTGAAATAATGCCTTACGTTGTAAACCACCAAAATGGAATTATCCTTCTCATAAATTTTCTTCTCGAAATTGAATAAACCAATGCTTATTGGATTCTTTCGAACGTTCAAAATAAATAATGGAATCCACATTCAAATCTGCGTCAAAAGCAAAACGCTATCATAAAATGAAAGCGTACGTAACAGTAAAATTAATTGTGCAATCAAAAGCGGTAAAATTAAAAGTGTAAAAGTAAAAAAGGAAAGTGCCTGAAAACAGCAAATGTTTTAATTTTTAGTATTACGAGTTAAATTATCTTACCATCAAATCAATGGCACTTTTCACAAAATTTAGGGGGAAACTCAAAAATTGCTTCCTAAACAACACAACATTCATCAGGAAGTGAAAAAATGGACGCTTTAGGTTGTCAGATGATATAGCCGTGCGTGAAAAATTTGCGCAAAGAATTAAGTCAACGATGACGCATTGCGCGAAAATATTGAGCAGAAAAACTAATTTAAAGAAGAGCGAGTATAAACCTTTAAGAAGATATGCACTTTCGTTACACCAAAATGCAAATTAAGTTCCCTACCTCATACTTACAAATCATTAATAAATAAATTTTTTTTATATTTACAACTAAATGAAGAAAGGCATAAATTACGGTATATTTTAATACAACTCAAAATGGGTTGTTGAAAATCATAAAAATATTTTTTATGTGTGTAGGGTGTTACGAAATGGGGAAAATTCACCCAGATGGTCGAGAATCCTCCTAATTTCCTTAGTTTTATGAGTTCCAATATTCTTAAACCACATTAATCTCAACATAAAAATGATTATTAGCTTTTACTACTGAACTTGATGGTAAGGATAATTTAGGTATTAGATGATAACTCCCAATCTGTTATTTTTAGATTTTTAATGTTTAAATTTTATAACAAACTGTTCTGATGATGGGAAATGGTATATATATATATATATATATATATATATATATATATATATATATATATATATATATATATATATATATGCCGTAAATGCCTGAAACGTACGTAAACAACACTCTTATTACAATAAAACGTAATTATTTCTTAACGTAAATATTACACAAGTTGTAATTAACCTCAATCCTGAATTTTAGAGCCAATAGTTTTATACCGAATTCTGGCAATTCTACTATAATTATTTTTACTTCGTATAGTGTTATCGTAGTGCGATTTGGTAGTAATAGTATTTACA